>PKML01056651.1:0-15089 GCA_002933935.1 Eutrema yunnanense | reverse complement strand
GATTTATGCAAGAAAAAAAAAAACTAAAATTTAACCTTGAAAAAACTTCCAACTTCCTTGATGCTTGATATTCATTGACTCCAAAGTTTCAAATGTCCTCCGATGCCGATGTAGTTGTGAAACGCTTCACTCTAGCACTTCATTGTTTCTTGACCTTCATTAACTCCCAAAATTGTTTAGTCGTCTCTTTCTGAGTGATGGTTTTCAAAGTGGTCTTGTCAATGGATTGGAATAGATAATTCTTTACTTTGAGATTTTTAAGCTTTGCTTTGTCGAGTATCTCTTGTTATACCGGGTTTGGGGCTTCTATCCTTCTCAATTCATCAAAACCTGGTTCGGCAACTCTCAAATATTCCTTGGAGCAGAGGAGATTCTCCATGATTAAACTCCAGAGGTCGTGGTTTACTAAGTCAGATGGTAAAGTAATTAAGGGAGGAAGCCTTTAACAAGTTACTCTTGCAGGAGCCTTAGATTGATTTGCTTCATATCATGTGAATCGACGATACTACCATCCATTTTCCCTGCTCTGAAACCAAAGGTAGTGGAACAAAGCTGACTATATTGATTCAACCTTGCAGCCCTTGCTAGATTCATATGGTGCTTTATTTGATGAACCTACTGAGTTATTACCACTTTCTAGAGAAGGTTTTGATCATCAAATTTCACTTGAAATGGGTGCCAAACTACCAATCATGTAAATCAAAGGCCATACTGGTATTCTTCTCTACAGAAAAATGTCATACACAAGATATTATAAGGAACACTAGCTTAGAGGATTATACCATACAACTCCACCCCATATGCATTCTCTATAGTACTTGTTAAAAAAGAAAAACGAGTTCTGGAGATTGTGTATGATATAACATCATTATACTGCTATTAATATTGCACAAGTAGTGAAGTTCAAAAAAAAAAAATTAACAAAAAAAAAATAAGTAAAGTTCAAAAAAAAATAATTATAATGCACAAGTGCACAAAAAATCATGTCTTCACACTTCAAAACATGCAACATGACATTAGCAGTGACATGGATCCCTCATTTCTGATTGAAGCTTTGAAAGAGTAACTTCGCGTACATGGTTTTGAGATCATCTCTGAGCAACCACATCATGTCCAGTTACCTTATCTTACAGGATAAAGTTCATATGCTGTTATGGACAGAAACTTGAAGAAGAGAGAGACACTTGCTTGATGTGGGCATGTTAAGAAACTAGAAACCATCCTTGACAAGAAGATATGGTTAACCGCCACAACAAAACTGTCACCAAAGTCTTTGTTCAGTGAAAAGTGCATCTTCCAGATCAAGCTACATGGAAATTCTACCAAGATTTCATCCATATCATCCAACCTTTCAATCTTGAGGAAAAGTATGTGATCAACAAAGGAGTATTGTGTGATAGGAAGCTTCATCAAATGCTCTGATTTATCTTTCTTCGTCTGGTTTAGTTATTTCAATAATGTAAAAAGTTTAAATGTGTTAAATCGTTTGTTGGTACTTCGCATATGTAAGGCCTTGTGGCCATTTCTGGAAAATAATCAATCGAATAACTATTTCTCTTCTTTTCTCATTGTCCATCATCATATATATTTGTCATTATCAAATCTCAGGATCTTCGGGATGATTCTTCTTGTTCTCAATCATCTTCTAGACTGTGATTTCTCTTTCTTAATTTGGATCCACGGTGAATCTCTAGACCGGGCTTCTTCATCTACAAATAGTGTCTCACCTATTTTATGATTTGAGCTTAATCTAACGATAGAGAGCCTTCTATGTGATGCAATCTTTTGGATATATTTTTATTTTATAAAAAGTCTACAAAATCGTTTTAGAAAGATAATAATTGTTTTAAAATCATTGAAATCGACGCATATGATTTGATCCAAAAAACCACACAAAAAAATCCCAAAATGTATTTAAAATTTGATTAAACGGACTAAAAGATACAAAATATATACATAAATTGTTTCTTAAATGCATGCAAATGTGCACATATCAATCATGCTTTAGTTACTTAAGGAAGTATCAACTTCTTTTAGTCAACGAAGTTACGTCCAACCATCGTCTAACGCAATGATTAACAATATTAGATAGGCCTGGGCATAAAAATCGGACCCGAACCGACCTGAAAAACAGAGTTCGGGTCGGATTCGATTTATGTGCAAAAACTGAATGGTTCTTGTATAAAATTAATTCGGTTCTCTGGTCGGTTCGGGTAAACCTGAAACCCGATCGGTTACCCAAAAAATTATAACATACCATATTATGTATATATCGCATATACATATGTATATATGATTTAGGCAGGTAAATTCGGGTTATTCGGGTTTAGGCGAGTAAATCGGGTTATTCGAGTAAATTTCATACATAAACCGAACTGAAAGTTTTGTTTTTTTCTGGTAATTCGGGTTTAGGCGGGTAAATCGGGTTATTCGGGTAAATTTTTATTAGTTTTTTCGGGTAATTTATGGTTTGTTGGGTAAATTGGTTATTCGGGTACAATTCCTACATAAAGCAAACCAAACATCTTGGTTTTTTGGGTAATCCGGGGGTTACGGTTCCAAACCCAAACCGAAACGACCTGGAATATATTTTAGTTTCTATAGTGGGTTTCACTCAAAATCCTAAAACTGACCCAAATCCAATAAAATTCGAACCAAAATTTTCTCGGATCATATCCTCTCCAACTTTGGATACCTGAAAACCAAGAAACCGACTCGAACCCGAACCGTGGACCTGAATGCCTAGACCTAATATTAGAGATGAGAGTGACCATCCAACCATTGTAACGAATCTCTCGATAGGGACATCAACCAAAGTTATTTATCCACACTTTGACCACGACCAAAGATGTTTTATACATAAATTAGGACTCTAACTCAAATATAAAAATTAATTTCCTCAAAATTTTATACATAAATTAGGGTCCATAAATTTCTAAAAATATTATTTTATCGTATTAAATATACGTGTAACGCCACGTCATACGTATTATGCCATTTCACCAACCTCAATATGATCTTCATTATCAAGAAAAATGTAACTTCTCTCTCTCTAAGAAAATAGCTTCTCTCTTTATCTCTCTTTATCTCTCTTTCTCTTGTTGGGATAACAAAGAAGAATAATCAAGAAATGGCAGATTGGATACCGGTGATTGCAGCGACGGTGTTGTTCGTGGTTCTGACGCCAGGATTGGTGTTTCAGGTTCCCGGAAACAATAACTTTGTAGACTTTGGGAAGATGGAGACGAGCGGTTACTCAATCCTTCTTCATTCCGTCATTTACTTCGGCCTGGTCACTGTCTTCACCGTCGTCATCCACTTTCCTGGCACTTAGATTCTACTCTTTACTTACACAAATCTTTCTTCTTTTTCTTATCTATGCTCTTTTACGCACCTTTTGTTATATTACCTGCTTTTACCTTATTTTCGTTGTTTTATATGTGTATTTAAGTATACTAATGTCTTGTACCGTGATATAATGATTTCAAAAGTAATTCTCTTAAGATGAAACGAAGAACATCGAAAACTTAAATGATTCCCCGTAAAATGCGATGCATTAAGAAACTTGTTTCGAAATTCCCAGTAATGACAAAATGGAGAGTTGACCAATCATAAATTGGTAAATTAAAAATATATATTTCAAATGTTATAAAAAGATTTTGCTAAAAAAGACAGGCCAACAAACAATAGGCAGCTATAATGAATCTCTTGTAACATCTCAGCAGCCATTTCATTAGTTTCATATTAAGATATGGTTTTAGCCCAAAAAGTTTGAAATTTTCCATGCAAAATTTTTACTACTAGTTACTAATTGTGTTTACAATAAATGATTAATATCCATTAATCATTGTTAGGTGTTGATCATTGTTAGGTGTTGATCATTAATATACAAAGTATGTTCAATTTATGACCAATTCAATCCAATGAAACCATCACTTCTAATAAAAGTAGGGACTTTTGCATGATGTAAGGTCACTTATTTGAAGTTTCTAAAACTTTTAAATATTTTATGAACTTATTTAAGAAAGTAACACTTATTTTACTATTCATGACAATTTATGCATGTGGACAGTACATGGGTAAATAGAGGTATATGTATTTTCGTCAGTTACACGCTAAAAGACAAAAAATAAAATAAAAAAATTAACTTAATAATGAAAATTGAAATAAATGACATTACATGCAATTATGTCATAAAAGATACTTATAATCAAACAGTCTCAAGATTACTCCTATTAACCAATCTCCAAANGAAGAACCAGAAAACCCCTGGTTCTGCCCATAACCCGAACCATTGGCCATAGCAACGCTTACAAGACTGTTTCCCCAGCTCGGGCTTGCAACAGATGTAGTTGGAAACACATGTGAAGCGCCGGAAAACTCCAGCAATTTGCTACCTGAAAAAAATGATGCTTCTTTACAAATTAATGACAAGTCTATTTGATCCATGAAACCAAGTTTTACTAAAACTAAAACCTTGGAAACCGGTGAATAAGTTTGCAGGACGGGCAATATGGTCAGGCTGAGGCTTCCGTCTTCTTCGATTGTGTCCATCAAGACGTTTCCTACAACTTCTCTTCCCTTCATCAAACTCTTCCAAGGAATGAAACCTGATAATACACAAATGTTAACATTTATCATCCATTAAACAAAATCATGTTCAATATCCAACTTACTATCAATGCTTCAATGTATCACTAACACAACAAGAAGCTTAACCAGAAAAATTCGGTTTTTTTTTTGTATCAATTACCTGCTGCATTGTTGACAAAACCTCTGCTTATGGCCATTGATTGTAACCACAGGAGTTTTTGAATGAACCTCACACACCTTATGTCTCTTATGGTACTCTCTACAATTACTAAAATCAGAATCACATCCATCAACCAAACAAATCGGCATCTGGTTGTTCCCAATACCATCTCCTCTTGTCCTTTTCGACGATGAAGACGAACCATAGCTTCTTGAAGCCTCTGGTTTTGCCATTGCACTCTCTTTCCATTTACTAAGACTTATCACTTGCTCTGTATTACCAAAAGCAGAGGAGGATGAGTTTCCATTGTTTCTTCCAAGTTTCAGATCAAATGAGAAATTCCCTTTTGGCTGCAATCTTGGTGATGATGACCCACCAAACGAAATCGAGCCATCGATTGGGGTTAAATCCGGTACAGATTCTTGATCGAATTCGGATAAACATCCGGAGCTGAGTCTGAAGTTCCAATCCATTCAAAGATTGTGTTTTTTCTTCTTCTTCTTCCCTTCACTATAAAAAGAAACACACACACAAGCCACAATATCAAGATTTCTCCTTTTGGTATTGTTAATCTAAATTTACAACGAGGTTTAAGAAAAAAAAAAAAAAAAAAACAGCAGATTCAACTTTCAGACAAGAGTTAATGAAGTAGAAAAGAAGCAATTTTGATTTTTTAAAATTTTTACAAGAAATTACAAACACAATTGGGATAATTTGGCGGAAGATAAAGCCTACTTAAAATTTCAGTTGGCGAATTAAGAACCCTAACACAAAGGTCAAACTTGATTAAACTTCAAATTTGAACACATATAAAGGAAAGAAAAAACAGAAGCAAATTTTATGCTCAGAACTCGGAAGCAGAAGCTGGTTCAAAAAACAAGACTTTTCTTTCTTTCTTTTACAGGAAATCACAAAAATCTTACAAGAATTTTTTTTCCTTTTTCACAGGAAATTGCAGATATAATTGGGATATTTGTCAGAACATAAAGCAAAAGCAAACACAAAGTTATGTAATTTAAAGAAAACAATGAAATTTCAGTTGAAGCAAAGCTAACACAGTTCTACTTTCCAATTTTCTATTTTGATGAAATAAAAAATTCCCCAAAAATTGGGAAGTGCAGAAATATAGAACTAGAACAGATCCCATGAAATGGGAAGAAAGAAAAAGAAATGAAAACAAAAAAACTTGCAGTTTTGAGTTTCACTTCATCATAAAAAGCCCTTTTTTTGTTCTGGTCTACTCACTTATAAGCAAGAATTTAAAAATGCAATAAAGGGAAAAGATTAAAGAAAGATGAAACATAAACTATAGAATAAGAAAAGAAATTAAAAAGTTTTAGTATTTGAAGGTTGAGAAATCTTACCAAATCCATGCACCTACCAGTAGTCAGTAGAAGAAACACCAAAAAAGAAAAATGAAATATACATTTAAAACAAAAAAAATGGACAAGTGAAAAAGAGAGAGATGGGTTTAGCGAGAGAAAGTGGAGACAACAAGTGTGGCTGCTGCTGCAATAATGCAATAAGAGAGAGAGAGAGAGAAAAAAAAATGATAAAGCTAATTACTATATTAAGAAATGATTTGCTTACATTAATTGTTTCTTTGCTTTCCTAATTTAGGGTTTGTTGATATCATTTTTTTTACAGTAAGAGAGAACGAATGGAGGAAAGTGACAGCTGTTGTTGTTTGTTCTTTTGCTAACATTTGTATCTTTCTTTTCTCTTTTTCCACTTTTCTTTATTTTAATATTTTTGCCACCCAACAATTCTGAACTCTGAACATCCGATTATTTATGAATGAACAGAGTAAGGATAGACATATTTAAATGCTTGGAAATAAATTCAAAAACTTTGGCCATGAATGAAGGAACGGATCATGCGAAATTGCTCATTTTATTCAAAAATATGTGTCTAGAAGAATATGTGTCTAGAAGATCTATGCGTACGAAAGCCTTTTTTTGGATTTAGCTTTGAATCTCTTCATCAAAGTTATAGTAAATTGAGTTAGTTTTCCAATGGTAGTGGGTTCACCTCGTTAAGAGTTGTATTGAAAGAGTTACAACCGATTTAGTGGACATGTATCCACTTACTAATTAGCGTTTGGTTTTTTGAATACCGATTTTGCGTGGTCAACGATGAGTTGGGGAATTGTTTTGCAACCACGATAGTTGAGGATTATATGTGCCAATTACAAATAGTTGAAGAATAAAATGAGCAATTTCCCAACGGATCAAACACAGTTTGTTTTGGTGGAATGAACATAACTACACTTAGGGTGTGGTGTGCCATAAGCAAATAGCTTTTTAAAATATTGAATAAAGAAAAGAAGGATTACTAAATATTGAATAGATTAATTTAACATACCTAAGGGTAAGGGTGGGCCTTTTCGGTTCGGTTTGGTTCAGATTTTTTTGTTTTTGGGTTTTACGGGTTATTGAAATTAGGTTCCATTCGGGATCAAGTTTTATTTTGGTTCAGTTCGGGTTTAAGAAATAATTACCCAATTAAATCAAGTTTTAAACTTTAAAATAACCATTTTTAGCCAAAAATCCAAATAAAAGTGATAAAACAACATTTGAAAAGACAAATACAATTCAGAAAGTTTGAAATTTAAAATGAACAAAAATCTCGTAATATTCTTAAATTCCTTGATATTTTCTTGCAACCATTAATTTATGAGTTGAAAATGTTATGGAAAGATGGTGTTCAAGCGTTTGATGTTTCTCTCCAACAAAATTTCACGATGTGTGCGGTACTTGTGTGGACTATAAGTGATTTTCCAGCATATGGTATGCTATCTGGATGGTCGGCTCATGGAAGGTTGGCATGCCCGTATTGTTAAGATAACATTGATGCGTTCTAATTAAAGTACGGTCGAAAGACTTCTTGGTTCGATTGTCATCGATGATTTCTACCGCGTGATCATCCATATCGTCGGAGTACGACATAGTTTAAGAAGAACAAAAAAGTATTTGATGGTCTACCTCCTGAACCGGATGGGAATTACATCATCACTCAGTTGAGATATTTTGGTGTTGAGAAGATGGTTTCATGTGGCGGTAATGGTCATTTTCACGTAGACGATTGTGGCGAGTACCACAATTGTTAGCAATAAGAGTATTTTTTGGGATTTGCCATATTGGAAGAACCATCTGTTGCGCCATAATCTAGATGTCATGCACATTGAAAAAAACTTTTTTGACAATATCATGAATACTGTTCTAAATGTGCAAGGGAAGACAAAAGATAATTTGAAGGTCAGATTGGACTTTCCATATATTTGTTCGCGGAAGGACCTTCATGTAATATCGAACAGAAAATCACTGCCCCCGCTTTCTGTTTGGATGAGCTTTCAAAGGAGGAGTTCTTGGACTGGATTATGCATAGTACCAAATTCTCATACGATACGCATCTAACCTTTGTAATTGCGTTAATATTGGAAAAGGGAAGTTTTCTAGGATTAAGAGTCATGATTGTCACGTTGTCATGCAACGTCTCCTTCCATTTGCCTCTGCCGATCTTCTACCAAGAAACGTCAATGGAACTATTGCAGGTACATTAAAAAAATTATATACAGTTTGATATATATATTAACTTAATTTTGCTAAATTTTTTTTATCATTTATGCAGGGATCAGTGCTTTCTTCCGGGATCTATGCACGAGAACACTTACAACATACAATATCTGAAACCATGGAGGAGAAGATACCGGTTCTCCTTTGCAACCTCGAGAAATTATTTCCACCAGCATTTTTCGATGTTATGGAACATCTTCCTATTCATCTCCCTAGAGAAGCATCACTTGGTGGGCCAGTTCAATATCGATGGATGTATTCTTATGAGCGGTATATGTTCCACCTAAAGAAGAAGGTGAAAAATCTTGCAAGAGTCGAGGGTTCTATTGTTGCAGAGAGAATTAATGAAGAAGCATCCAACTTTGTGAGCTACTACTTTCCATCTTTGGTCCAGACTGAAGAGCTGAAGGCAAAAGTAGCAATTTTAGAGGCGGCGAAAGCGGACACCAAAATAAAGTTAGGTGCTACGCAAGAGGAGCTTACCACTGCAAAGGAGGATATCGCTGGCATGGCGGGTTGGATGAAATCGAAGTTCCCGGATTTCTCGGGAACGGGAAGGGGAAAGGGAACTTTGAGAACCGAAAATTAATTTTTATGTTTTTATAATTTGAAAACAATTTTATTTAATTTCAAAACAATTATTATATTATGCATAATTTAATTTAAATTTTTGATTTTCAAATTATTTATTTAATTTAATTACCTGGTTTTCGAATTATTAATTTAACTTAATCACAATTTTCAAATTTTTTAATTACTGTTTTTAAAAATACCCATCGGGAATCGGTCGGAGTTACTCCCCTCGGGAATTCGTCGGGAAACCTAGCGTCAGGAATTCGTCGGGAAAAACCCCGTTGGGAATCAATCGGGATATATGCCCCTCGGACTTCCCTCGGAATACCGTCGGGAAATTTCCGATGACTATTACCATCGGGAAAGAGTCGGTATTTTAGTACCCTCGGTAAATCGTCGGGAATTTCTCGACTAATGATATCTTTCAGAATCCGGTCGGTCAATTTACGTCGTCGAGAATCCGTTGGAAATTCCCGATAAAATTCCAACGACTTTTGATTTCCGACTTGATAGTCTCGACGTGTCAGATCGGTCGGAGATTTGTCGGAAAAGTTGTTTTCCGACGGATATGGCCGTCGGAAATCGGATGTATATTTGTAGTGGAATAGTCAAATTATGTGAACTTTATTTACAAAAATGACATGATGACAATATCATACTCTCAGATCATACGTGAATGAAACATCTTTCCTCCGCTCTTACATTCGGACCCAAAATCTTCTCAACACACCCTAGACCACATGTATCGTCTCACCCATGCAAAGATTGAAGTAGAAAATTTACAACTTTTATTGCAAAAAAATAAAATAAAAACACTTGTCCAAGAATGAATTCGTTATGGATATTGAAACACCCAAACAAACACTTAAATGCGAGTCATGTGGAGAACATTTTCAAACTTCAAGAAAACAAAGGGTATCATATGAGTGATCAAAAAATTTGGTAGAGACGATCATATTACAACATATGCTAGATCACAATAATCCAAGATTTTCCGCCTAGAAACATATTGTTCATTTCGGATGATTATGATTTTGGCATACCATTAGGTATGTTAATAACAAATGGCTACGATATATTCTTAGCTCAGTGCCACGATTAAAATACATTGCAAAATATGTATGAGATTAGGAAAGCATGCAATATAAAGAGTAGCTCCGATCTTTCGGATTTATCTATTTTTTCTTCTAGTGTAATGATTTTTTTTTGCCTTTTATTATAAATTTATTTATAAATAAGAATTAAACGCTTGCTCTGAATGGTAAGGCATATCATGTAGTGAAGATCAAGCGTATCAGACGGATAAAGCGGAACAAGTGTGGACAGCGGATCAAGTGCAGATGAAGCAGATCGGGCGGTTCAAAATATATGTTTGAATGGTAAAAGCGGAAAACAAGTGGTGCATAACTTATATTTAGATAATAAAAAATACCAAAAATATTTTAGAAATTAAATTTCAGATAAATTAATTTATTAGATATTATAAATTTCTAAAAATTGGATATGAGTAAAACAAATGTAAGTTTTACGTAGAACCTTGAAACTATTTAGACTGGCCTTCAATGCAAGATATAAGGTGTATAATATATATATATATATTCATATCAATAACCTAAATTATATCATATTAAATTTGGATGACATTGACAAAAATAAAAATTTGGATGGTAACACAATAACGACATTAGCTCAAAATATTAATTTACATGTTTTCGTAGTATAAAATATCTAAACACTTAATGAATTGAAACTCATTTGAATATTTGAACAACTTCATATATGATGTTGACCTGAACCACTTGCAGTTCATTAATTTATTTTTGTTTGAACCGCGCTTTGACAGTCTATTTTTTATTTATAAAATTAGTTATGAATTGTTCATAAAACATAAGTTCTCTAGAATTGCATCATAGTTTCATTATGCCAATACACGTGGATGAACCGTCTTTCCTCCGCTATTCTATTTAGACCCCAATTTGTTTTCTACCAACCCTAAACCACATACATTGTCTCGTCCACACAAAAATTTCATTAGAAAATTGAGACATCGAGTTTATTGCAAAAAACAAATATCCAAAGAATGGTTTCATCAGGGTGGAAGTGCTAACACGAACACTTAAAAGCGAGTCTTGTGGAGAACAATGTCAAACTGCAAGAAAATCAAGGTTACTCTATGAGCGATCAAAAGATGTGGCAGATATGATCATATTAAAACATATATTAGATAACTTAATCCAAGATGCTCCACCTATAAACATATTGCTCATTTCGAGTGATTATGATTTTGGGATACCCTTAGGTAGGGGTGGGCGAATTTGCCGAACCAAACCGAACCGTTCCGAACCGAATAACATAATTTAGTTCGGATTTGGATAACCTGAATAACCCAAACGGATATATGACTAGGCTAATTCGGTTTTTGGTTTGGTTTGGTATATTTACCGAAAACCAAATTACCCAATCGGTTAACCGCAATTAAATTAAATTCTATAACAAGATTTAGGGTTTTCAATGTTTAGTTTAGTAATTGTAAATAATATATTTTAGTAATTTAATGTCGTCAAAGACTCAAAATATTATATCATTTAGTTATTCAATTACTCTTCTCTTCTTTATAATTCTACCTTTCTAGTTTCTACGCTTCGCGAGGTGCCGAGGTCGTTCATGAGTTTTATATCTCTTTTAATTTTTAAGTTTTGAGTATATTATTATATTATTGATTTGTTTGATACTTTGAAGTTTGATCCACAAAAGTAACTTCGAATTTGTAAAAGTCGTTCATGAGTTTAAATCATTTTTTTTGGTTAGAAAACTGTCTTTGATTTGAATATTTTGGTTTTAAGAAAACTGTTTCGTCATGTTTGTTTTGTGTCTCATGTGATGTTTTTGTCATTTTATGTTTTTGTAGATGAGTTCATCCTCGATTCAAGGCAACGATGATAGTTGTCATGTTGAAGTTAAAAAAAATACAACTGAGAACGTTAGTATGAAAAGAAAAGAAGCAACGACCACATATACTAGTTCGCTTCCAAATAAACATAAAGCAAAGAGAATTGTGCCTCCAAGATCTGATGTATGGCCGCATTATACTAAATTAGCTGAGGACAATGGAAAATGCAAGTGTAATTATTGTGGTAGAATAATTTCTTGTGACACAAAATCTCGGACTAGTGGTATGAGAAATCATCTTAATATTTGTAAGGCATACAATGTCATTAAAGAAGGTAAATCTCAACCGGTTTTAATTTAAGATGGTGCTGGTAATGTTAAGTCAATGACTGAAGGTGTTTTTAGGGAGGCGACCAACGAGATGCTTGTTTTGGATGAATTGCCATTTTCTTTTGTTAAAAGTTTGGCTTGAACGCATTTTTGTAATAGAATTATCCCTTCATATAATACTCATTCGCGAAGAACAGCAACAAGAGATATTATTAACATGTACATGAAAGAGAAATTAATTTTGAGAAGTTTTTCAGTGGTGGTAAGCAAAGAGTGTCTATGACTACATCTATAGACTGCTCCAACGACAGGTGCTAGCTATATGGTCATCACAGCTCACTATATTGATACAAACTGGTATATGAAGAAGAAAATCATAGGATTTAAATACATTAATGATCATAAAGGATCAACCATTGCAGCTGTACTAGTTGAGTGTTTGGATGATTGAGTATAGAAAAAGTATTTACCATCACCGTTGACAACGCTACCGTGAATACCTCTGCTCTTAAGAGATTTAAGGAGACAATGAAATTGCGGGGAAATGGTTCATTAGTTCAAGATGGTGAGTATATGCATATGCGTTGTAGTGCTCGTATTATGAACTTAATTGTGAAAGATGGTTTACATGAAATAGATCATATTGTGTATGTTATTCGTAATGCAATGATGTATGTGAGGTCGTCTACTCCGAGACTGAAATCGTTTGAGGCGAAATGACTATAGGCAGTTTGACTTTAGATGTTAAGACTAGATCGACATTTGATAAGATGCTAGTAGAAGATAAGTTATACATTGATTACTTTCAAGAACAAGTTGAAAGGAGGGGATCGCCAATTGCAAAAGATTGGGATGATGTGGAAAATATGCAAAGGTTTCTAGGTGTCTTTCTCAGCTCTACAAATGCTCTTTCAGGGTTTAACTATGTGATGTCTACTACTTGTTATAATGCGATCGTCAATATTGAAACCACCTTGATCTCAGTGAGTAATAGTTCAGATGAGAATTTGAAGAAAAAATGATATTACCATCAGAGATAAGTTTGATAAGTATTGGGAAGGGTTAGAAAATATTAATAAGTTTTTGATTGTTGTTAGTGTGTTTGACCCACATAAGAAGATACAGTTTGCATCACTTTGTTTTGAAAGGTTGTACGGTAAAGATACTGCAGCATGTAAGGCAATAAAGGAGTTAGTTCAGAATGTGATAAAACTCTTTTTTAAGAGTATAATGAAGTCTTGAACAAGCTTTCTACTGAATTTGTTGGTGCATCATCTCAATCTCAAGACACATGTCAATCAAGTGATGGCTTGGATATTTTGGATGATGGGTTTGAAAGGATGGATGTTTTGTGCGAACAGTTGGTTAACGAGCGAATAAATGAAGATATGAGCAATGAGTTGGAAATCTACTTGTTGGAAAAAATTGTAATGATGAAGAATAAGTTGGGATTGCCAATTGACATTTTGTCATGGTGGAGGGTTAATAGTCCAAAATTCCCAGTTTTATCAGAGTTAGCTACATATGTTCTTGCAATGTAAGTGTCTAGTGTTGCATCATAATATGTTTTTAGTACTAGTGGTCGTATCGTAAATCCATATAGGAGCTCTTTAAGCCACCATGTACTTGAGGTTTTGATGTGTAAGGAGCAATGGTTACATGCTGAGATTCTATTTGAAAAAATGAAGAGTTAAGCCTTGCACAAATGATAATAGAAGCTGAAGATATGGATTCAATTGACCGAGGTAATATTTTTTTATATCATCTTTAAGATTTTAGTATTCTTATACCTTTGTTTACAAGTATAACCAATGTCTGTGACTCTGTTCTTTTTGTTTAGAGCTTGAGGGATTATCAATTCATCATGCGAAACAGTAAACATTAATATATTATTAGTGGTGAGTTTAGCACTCCCCGGTTTAACTCGGTTTGGACCGAAATTAGTCAAATTTACCCCGGTTTACGACGGTTCGAATTTGGAGAAAGAAAGCCCATGGTCGCGGTTGTCGGCCTCCGAGTGCGTTAAAGGCCCAACTCGTCATGATGAAACCGATCTCCGAGATTTGCGGAATATTTCTCGATCTCGGAGGGATTCCAGAAAATCTTCATTTTCCTAATGGAATTAGAAAAAGGAAATTGCCTAGTTTTAACTGACTCGATATCCTATAAATAGGGAAGTCTCGATAGCATTCAGGGCATTCACAATCATCTGCGAGACAGAGGAAATAGAGAGCTCAAGATCGTTGTCCTTTGTTTCCTTAGTCTCCTGAGTTTTATTTCCGAACTAGAACGATTTTGTACTTCGCCGAGCTCAATATTAATAAACGAGATTCCGACTTAAAGTTACAGTTTTACCTCTAGTGTGATTTTCATAATCAACATAAATCTTCATGTTTCAGCTCATTCATGTATATATATATATATATATATATATGTATATTTTGTTTTGTTTTTCTATGTTCGATTGTTTGTTTTTTGTTATATATGAAACTCAAACTAGGAATTGTTTGTGCAAGACCTGCAGGTGGAGTCCAATTAGAAGTGTATGCTTTTGGAAATAGTTTATCGTTTATTCATTTTAAAGAATTTAAGAATGTCAAAGAGATGATTAAACCCGCCATCTACAAAGAGATGTGTTACAAAGCTTTTTCGGTGACTCGCTGAGTTTGTGATTTTTGTTAACCATACATGGTTTGGTCCGGTCTGTTAACTTAAGGATGGTTTATTGGTTCGTGGATTTTAATGGATTTAGAAATCTTTGTAAGATTAAATCTGTTATAAACTATAACGTAATATATGAGGTGAGATATGTGTTTTGTATACAATATATATATTATATGTATAGTATTGTCGAGATAAGAGAGTAAGCGAGAGGGAGATGAGAGAGAGAGAAGTGAGAGAGAGACATTTTCTTATTGTTCTTTTTATCATTGATTAATGTACATATATATAGTAAAAAGAAATGAATA
>PKML01056623.1:630278-666044 GCA_002933935.1 Eutrema yunnanense | reverse complement strand
ACCTCTTATACTACATCGATAAGAGGGTATTGATACCTCTAAAGGATACCAAAATCATTGTATCAAGGTTGTAGAGAGTGAGGAATGCATCTACATGCCTATCTCTGAGACCTGGGATGACTATGACACGCTGTTCTACAATGCAGCCCACTCGGTTTGTTGACACTCATACCATGCGTAGCTTGGGTATTGACAGGGAACTCAGGCGTTTGATTGGGAAGATTGGCTTGGGTACTATGCATGTACAGCAGTATGATCTCTTCCCCGACTTGGTACGTCAGTTTCTCTCGACAGTTCACGTCTACTATATGGATGAGGTTCTCAAGGACGCACAGGAAGGTACCCTGACCTTTCTGATTCGAGGAGTGAGGTACAGATTGCCACTCCCAGATCTCTGCGACATCTATGGTTTTTGGAGGGACTTCAGGAGGGTTGCTCTGCCTACACAGTTCCACGACGTGCAAGCTTTCTCGGAGCATTTCGGGAATTTAGCCTATCACTCCAAGACTTCCACTCAGATGGATGTGCGCCACCCAGTTCTGCGATACCTGGTCCGTATTTTGAGCAACACCATCTTGTGCAAGATGGAGCCCAACAAGATGAGGCTGTCTGAGCTTATTATGTTCTCCATGGCAGTTTGAGATATCATTGATGTCGAGAACTACGAGTGGCCTGAGCTTGAGCTAGAGGTCAACCTCGAGGCTGTCTTTGCACATCATTTGGTCTCTTTGAATACCAAACCATTCTTGGGCGCCAGTCGCGTTGCAGCTCGGAAGACAGAGACAGTTGATAGTCTTCTCACCCCTATCTTCCAGTACTTCAGGATTAGTACAGCGAGCTGCTCGATAGTCATTACACGCACTCTCATGGATGAGAGACATCTGCAGAACATTAGGTGGTTGAAGCCTGAGCGACATTGGTGTTTCTCCAACACAGATGGAGACTTTCTACTTCAACTCCCTAACACCGAGCTGACCGACATTGGTGACGATCCCCATCAGCTGCGTTTTGAGCCTGATCTGCGTCTGTTGACTGTTGCACCACCTACTCGCCTTCACCGAGGCTCTTCTACTAGAGCATCTACTGCTGCTGAGGACGCACCAGTCCATGTACTTGATGGAGGTCAGTCACGACGAGATCGAGATCCATCCTCCTCTGCTACTGCTCTCCCTACACCACATACGATTTCTATGGAGACAGATGCCTTTCATGGGTATGTGGTTGAGAGTTTACAGAGCATCTGGAGCGCCATCTCCACTCTTTCTCGGTGCGGTTGCATTGCACCATCTCGTCCACGTTCACCACCAGGTGCAGGACCCTCTCACACGGCTGGAGTCGATGACGACTCTGAGGAGGATTAACTCCTTGTTCTATCTGGTTTCACTCTTCTTTTCTTTTCTTTTTCTTTTCTTTTGTTCTTTTGAGTCTGTTTTGTCAGCAATTTATGATTCTGAACTTTGTTGGATTTATGCGATTATGATATCTTGTTGCTTCTAATTTGTGCTTGAGTGACCTAACAGTGTTAAACATTTGGATCCTTCGTCACACTAACGAGAAACATTGCATCACTGTCGATGAAAAGAGTTACATGTGTCGATCTAAGCCTGGTATCAATCGATACCAGTGCTGTGTGTCAGTCGACACTCCTACCCCACTCCGGTAACTTCTTGGTTTTTCACGATTCCACTCAGTTCTTTTGGTTTCTTTTACCGACTCTATACTAGATAACACTGGGGACAGTGTTGTTTAAGTCTGGGGGAGGTGGTTGCTGACAATGTGTTTGTTTTTCTTAGAGTCATTCGTTTTTGAGTCAAAAATCGTTTTATTGAGTCAAAACTTGTTTGAGATTATGATATTTTTCTTGAATCTATTGTACTGACCTTGCCTCTAAGTGACCATTGTTATATAATCAGTTCTAGATCGAACTAATGAAAAATCCAAAGGCTGACCAGCTAACTAGAAAATGCCAATGTTTCCAGCAGAATTCATCCAAGCCTGAGCTAATTCTTTGCAGTTCATCGATGTGGTCGATGTCCATAGAGCTTGATTCCTCATTCATATCTGACAAAGGAACCCATGTGTAGAAAGTAATGGTATTCCTCTCCCTTGTTATAAGTTAAGGCATGAAAAGATGAAATGATTTTCTTCTCAGTAGAGGGTTAGGAAAATTTCCAACGATCCCATTATTTTACTTGAAAACAAATGATCACACAAAGGATTGGAAGCGAGGTTAGGAAAATTTCCTGTGATACCATTATTCGCTTACACCTTTGATACATAGAGAGGAAAGAACCGGGGATTCGGTGGCAAACACCATCAATACTCACGTCTTGAACCTTAATATGTATATGCGGATCTAAAAAAAAATGAAGAACATGTTGAGAAATAAGTCTGGGGGAGAGGAAACAATACCAAAAACTGTGAAAATTGGGTGGTTCTTTTGTCATGATATCATATGAGAAAGAGTCTAGAAGGTTCTTGACATTGATTACAGCGATGAAACTGGCGATGAGGGCTTTATTGGACAATGCTGCGAAATTATGTGTGGATTCTAGGGAGCTACGAATGTCTACAGAGAAGTACATGGTGGTTAGATTCGGAACTGGTTAGGTGATATGTGGATTACTAAGAAAGAAAGGTCATTCCAGTGTTTCAAGAACAAGTGAGTCTCCGTGTTTTTCAAACTTCTTTCTCTTGTTTAGCTTTCTGTTTGCTTGAGGGCAAGCAAATGCTAAGTCTGGGGAGTTGATCTATCATGGTTTTTACCCGCTTTTAACCATGATATAGGTCTTATTTATAGAGTCTTTCTAGTATTTTCAGAGTCTTTTCGAATCTTTACAAGTTTATGTACGTTTGGAGCTAAATTAGAGATATTTGAGCTTTTTGGAGCTAAAAAAGATCATGCAGCTGAATGATCAAGTTGAAGGCCTGAAGAGTCGACACAGAAGCTGTATATCGATCGATACCACGTATAGTGTCGGTCGATATTGATTGCATGAAGAGAAGGATCGCGACTTTTTACAGGTCTGAAGATCTTGCACTTTGGTCCAGAAGACTTTAATAATTACAAGAAGCCCCAAAACGTGTTTTAGCACTATAATTAGGGTTTTTAGCCACTTGTTTTGGCTACGCTTTATTCTACTTTGGTTTTTGGTTGAGAGAGCTTTTGAGGGAGACAAGTCTGAAACTCAGTTCGTCCGAGAGAAGATTTCGAACCCTTGTTTTCTTTCTCCTTTATTATTTATTTCAGAGATTTATTCAATCATGTTGTTTGTTTCAATCTCCATGTCTGAGTAGATCTCTTGTTAGGTTTAGGGTTCTCAATAAAGGATCTCTTGAATGTTAGGTTAATTAGGTGGTTAGGGTTCATAATCTGAATTAGTTCTTCACCATAGGTTGTTCTTAAAGCTAATTCTGGATTGATCACCTAGAACTTGATCTTAGGTTAATTGATTAGGCACGACAGTGATAAACCACAATTTGGTAGTGTGTCAATTACACACCAAAAAATTAAAAATCCAATAATCGTATCCAAAGCTATTTACTGCATCTCTTCACCAAAATTTTCTTTCAATGTATATATTTATTTTATCGTAAACTTTGTTTCTAAATTTATGTATTATATATATTCACGGATGATCTAATTTTGATTTCCATTTTTTCGTCTATAATTTTTTTAACGGGTTATAAAATATTAAATTACAAATCCGCATATATGCGGGTACTTATCTAGTATATATATATATATATATATATATAAAATGGCATTTTCTCTCTTCTCATGTTGCCACCTCAGCATTCACCTGTACGTTAATTTTTCAAAAAAAAAAAAAATCGGACTTCACTTCGAACTTGCTCGAGCCCAATTCAAGAGCAAAGTTTACAATAATGAATATATATATATATATATATATATATATATAAAAGACTCGGACTTCCTTAAACCTCATCGGATCACCAAATCCTCGGCCATTAAGGCAAACTTTACAAAAACTTATCTTCTCAAGCGAAGATTCCCGCTCCGGAATTGGAAACGGGTACGGGATCGTTCGTAAACGCCGGGAATCGCACGGGAATCGCGATTCCGAGAAAGTGTTGTTTGGAAACGCTAGGAAAGCGAACGATTCGGCGTTCGAAGCGATTTAGTTATACATCGGAAGCGTAACTGAGATTTTCTAAAACCAGATCAGAAGTTGGCGATTAACTTGATGAAGATGAAGACGACGTCTCATTAACATTACTTTATTACTTGGGCTTTTTACTTTATTTCCAAGCCCAATTTAGTTAGTCGATTTAAAAAAAAAAAACATTATCTATTTTTTTTCTAAAACATAATTTTAGAAATCTAATTGTAAGAAATCTAATTAACTTCTAAAGAAATAATAAAGAGACAAAACGTTTTAAACCCGCATTTTTTTAGTAAAAGAAATAGGGTAATGTGTTCAAAACATATTCAGGATTTCGGGTACCTATCGCGTAAAAACTCATCTTTAACATCCCTATTCAAAACCAATAAAAACCACATGATCAACTAAATCACCACCATCTAGCTATTGGAAGTGTCATATATGAGCATTGAGTCGTTAAGAAATCTTGTAGTATAAGTCATTTAAGGTTATTATACTAGTAGGTTATCATTGCTAACCTAAGCTTTATGGTATGGTCTGTTCCATCGTTTTATTATACCTCTTTTACCACACATGTCGTAGAAGTTTTTAGAAACAATATCTATGACCCTAGACTGCTGATCAGGAGGACATACGAAAGGGTGCGTACCAAGAGTACATCTTACCCACTTTGGGTCAACCTGGTAGTCGTTGTAAATGGTGCTCTGGACTCTTGACCTTTTTCCTCTGCGTAGCTCACCAGCGCCTTCTACTGGCTCTTCAACATGGTCTTTGCCATCGGCTACACCGTTACCTTCGTCTCCATCACTTCCCCTTGGAATGACCATGTCCGAAAGCTTATCAGTGCCTTGACAACAAAGAAGATGCAAAATCGATCAATAAAATAGATGGTGAGTGAATACATGGACATCCTCTCCCATTTCACCCCCCCCCGTCAATCCGATCTGCTCCTCGCTCACCTGTTCTGAAATTATGCAATAGTACACCACAATGAACATATCATCACAGTTAACTACATTGGAGTCGTTATCGCAAAATGCTAACTTTGAATGTTGGTTAGCTATTATCATGGGTTAACCTGATACTGATTATGTTAAATTTATGTATTATGTTTTTGCGGTAATAACTTGTTTACTTAGTCTAATACTATTTTAGAACATGTTTTACACTTACTTGGTTGGCCTGCGGGATATTGTTGCTCTCACCAACCTCTGATAAGGCAACATTACCAAGCTCGCTCAGGTCACCTGGAAGTTGTCCCATTGCGCTCATATTCCCGGTAGAATGACAGTTTGGGACGTGGGTGTCCT
Organism: Eutrema yunnanense; assembly: GCA_002933935.1. NCBI lineage: Eukaryota > Viridiplantae > Streptophyta > Magnoliopsida > Brassicales > Brassicaceae > Eutrema > Eutrema yunnanense. The sequence goes on along the minus strand of PKML01056623.1, from coordinate 660,607 downwards.
CCTAAAACAGGAAAAAATCTCAACTACGCATAAAAATTATATACCAACTACATCATCAAACACCATTTACACGTACCTCCAGGTGGTTGACCATTCCAATTGCATCATTAATGGTCGCATTTGCATCACATTTTGAAGTGTGGTGATTAGAACTTACACTCCTTGATCATGTTGGCTCAGATGGACTTATTATTCTTTTGCTAATTCTGGCGGTAGATTTGTCCATTGCGGCGCCATGTTTCTGCACATCTGATAAGGATTTATCTAAGAATCCAATAATGTTGGCTATCAATTCATCATGCAACACTTTGAATTTCTGCTTGAATGATGCCATCATGCTCTGTCCTAAATCAGCAATATTCTTCTCCAACACGTTGATTTTGTCAACACTGGCAGTAATCTTCTGGTCAATACACGACAGTTCCACTTTCACCTTCTCTGCGATTATCTCCGCTATTTGTAAGGGGCAGGCTGGGGTTGCTCTTCCTTCAGCCATAACCGCTATAGTTTCCTGCAATTTCTCTTTCTCTTTCCGATATCTTATTTCATTCTTCTCCAGCCTCATTTTGTCCAACTCCGCTTGTGTCAGACCCCCCTTAAACATATCTTTGTTGAATTGGAAGACCTGATCAATTAGTCTGACCATGTGGTCAACCTTCGGATCCTCCTCATCATCTGACCAGCAGAGGTCCATCCCGTCAAGTGGTACATCAGCATCATTGTGGATGATGCTGACAACGGTGACCTGGGTAACATATAAATTGGATGGGGTAAGACATAAAATCACGGATAACTTTATTGTTATCGTTAACATATAAGTTGGTAGTGCAACAATGCAGATACATGCTAACCCATGTAGTTTGTAATATGGTACCTTGCACTCTTCATCGACCTCCCTGGTGTGACATGGGCTAAGCCCAAGTTTGGGTACCGCTGCACGGGATGTTGGCTTCGCCGCCGTTTTATTAGTTTCGGCGGGATTGCGATTATCAGCCACACTGTCTTCATTTCTGTGTGAGTCGGAAGCCTCATCTGTGTCAACCTCTTCGTCTTCTACACCTGCCGCTCTGATAAGAGGAAGACTCATTGACTTGTACGACCTCAGTTAGTGATGGGACAGCTTCAACCAAGACAAGTTGAATGGCGTGAAAAAAAACCCTTTAACAGCTATTGTACTTTGTGCAAGAGCAACTTCATCCTTGGCCTTAATACTTGAGATAAGCATTTCGAACCCGACTCTTCCCCAAGGTTATGCGAAAAAATTGTCAATCTCTCTGATTAACTGATATATTATGGTTTTTATCCCTTTTAGACAATGATATAAGTCCGTTTTATAGAGTCTCTCTACTATTTCGTAGTGTTTTAGAGTCTTTTACAGGTTTTAGCACGTTTGGAGCATAATTGGAGATATTTGAGCTTTCTGGAGTATTTTGGAGCAAAGCTGAAATTCGTGTTGCTGAGTACCCGATTTGACGACCAGTATCGATCGATACTGCCTAGTATCGATCGATACCCATCGCAGCAGACAAGACCCGCGACTTTAATGAAGAGTTGAAGAATTGCAACTTGGTCCAGAAGTCTTTGATATTTACAAGAAGACCCCAATTCGTGATTTAGGTTATTTATAGGGATTTTACAGCCACTTGGTTGGCGATGTTTTTATTTTATTCTGGTTTTGAGAGAGAGCTTTGTGAGGAAGACAAGTCTGAAACTCCCTTCGTCCGAGAGAAGATTTCGAACCCTCTTGTTACTCTTTATGTTTTATTTGATGATTTATTCAAACATGTTGATTGTTTCATTCTCCATGTCTGAGTAGATCCACTTTAGGTTCAAGATTCTCATAAGGGTTTTCTCTGAATGTTAGGGTAATTAGTTTATTAGGATTCACTATCTGAATTAGTTCTTCACCTTAGGTTGTGTTCAAAGCTAATTCTAGGTTGACGAATCTGGAACTTAGATCTTAGGATAATTGATTAGGCACAACAGTGCGATTAATTACCTGATAGAACCTTAGGTGAGCAAATTAATTATTCGCAAAGAGATTTGGTTTAATTAATTTGTGAACACATCAAACCTGATATTAAAGCTGATTTATACTTTAGGATTCGCAAAGAGATTTGGAATTCCTAGGATTTAGATTTAGATAATTCTCGCAACGACAGTTGGTTGATTATACTTTAGTGAATTGAGTTTAAGAACCGTGCTAAATCTGAATCATGACTAGTTAGTTTATCTGCATTCATTGATTTTCTGAGAAATACCCTGAGCCTATCTTTCTCCCAATTGAATTACAACACTTTTAATTTTCGCACTGCTTTCAATTACATCTGAATTGCTTAGCTTAATTATCACCTATATAATCTATTGTGTCTCTGTGAGTCCTTGTGTTCGACCCCTACTTTACTGCAACTACTGCTTAGTACTTTTAGGGTATTAATTTGAGCATATCAAATTTGGCGCCGTTGTCGGGGACTCAATTCGCCATTAGATTTTAGTTTGAGAATTTCTAAGTTCGTCGGTATCGATCGACACCACCTAGTGTCGGTCGATACTCAACGTGTTTTTGGTTACTTACGTGCTTGACCCTTGTTTTCAGGTGTATGCCTAATCGTGAAACCAGAAGGAGTAAAAGCACTCAGCTAGTTGAATTGTCATTGGAGCAGCTAGCACGTTTAGAACGCACAAACAGAAAGGCAAAGCAAACATCAGGGATGAACAACCCAGTGGTATTAAGAGGTGATGAAGCTGGAGTCTTGAGAGACCAAGAGGGTCAAGTGTGCAATGAGAGAGGGCAGCGACTTGATGAAGCTGGAAACGTCATTGTCCCTCCTGCTGTTGTTGGTCAGATTGTCGCGCCAGCTGCGCAAGCCAACGTTGGGAATGCTGGGGTTGATCGAGGTAGAACACTTGGTGAGCACAACAGACCTGATCAGTTCTATGCCAATCGAGTTGCGATTCGCATCCCAACTTTTCAGAGGAATGACTTTGAGCTGAAACCTGCGTATTACGCTCTTGTAAGTCATAATCCTTTTCATGGCCTATCTCATGAACACCCCCATGGATCATATCGAGAGGTTCGAGGATTTGATCACTGGTATGAAGTACAATGGAGTGCCCAATGAGTACCTTTTCTGCAAACTTTTCCCATACTCTCTTGGTGGAGATGCTGCTTATTGGCTGAAGCAGTTGACTCCTGGATCACTAACTACATGGGAGGAGACGAAAAATGCATTCCTGAACAACTTCTATGATGATGCAAGATCCGAGGAGCTCAGGAACAAGATCTCTCAATTTGCTCAGGGTCCGACAGAGGCATTCAAAGCTGCTTGGATTCGTTTCAAGTCTTATCAGAGAGATTGTCCGCAACATGGGTTCACTCAGGTTCAGCTGCAGGGCATTTTCTACAGAGGGGTTGATTGGAGGTACCAGATGGGTATGGATGCTGCGAGTAATGGGAACTTCAACACCAGGTATCCAGATGATGCGGTTGTGCTGATTGAGAACTTGGCGTCTAGAAATAACACCAAAAATACTGATTTCGAGCGAAAGAAGCTAGTCGGAGGAGTTGATGGTTCGCAGATTGCTTAAGTTCAAGCCAAGCTGGATATTCTGATTGGGAAGTCGAAGAAGGTTGTACACTTTGCTGATGGAGTCGATAATATCGGTGGAGATGAAGTGGAGGATGTTAACTACGTTGGTGGTTCTGGATTTCAGGGTCAGCAATTTGGGTACAACAACAACCGAAACTTCAACAACAACACTCGCAATTACGGAAACTCTTCGTACCAGCCCATTTCTCCAAAATCCACAGAGAATAAGATGGAATTCATGATGGAACAGCTTCTTCGGGGACAAGAGAAGTTGCAGGGGGATTTCAATGGAAAGTTTGACTCTCTGTACATTGATCTGAATGGGAAAATTGAAGCTATCAATCTTTCTCAAAGAAAGATGGAAACTCAGGTTGCTCAGACAGCAGCAGCTGTGAAGAGGCAGGAAGGTTTTCTTCCAGGGAAAACTGAGAATCCAAGAGCACACGTCAATTCAATCACCATAGGAAGTGCTAAAGAAGCCACTACAGTGGTACAAAAGATTTTTGATGCAGGAATTTTCGACGATGCTGTTGAAGATGTCGACTGGGATTTTGAAATCGCCCGAGTATCGATCGATACCAGCCAGTGTCGATCGATGCTGAGACACAGGTCGAGAAGACGGCTGAGATTGTCAAGGAGAGGGTGTACAAACCCATGATACCCTATCCTATGCCTCCTAAGATGACAAAGAAGGAATGGGAGGATGCCAGCTGCAAAGCTATGCTGGATAAGCTTATCGTGGAGCTTCCTTTTGTTGATGATATATCTCACGATGAGGCTTCAGAAATCACATGTGTGTCGACCAATACCCTCTTGTATATCGACACCCATCCAAGAATCTGTCAAGGACGTCTCGAAGAAGAAAGCATCGATCGACACCCTCCCTGTATCGATCGATACCCACCCAGATACTGCGAAGGAGCCGCGCATGAGTGTTGACAGACTTCGCGAGCCCAAGAAGCTGAATCCTATTCCTCAACACCTCCGAGCCCCCATCACTCCAAAGCAGCTGCGTGGCTTTGAGAAGAGGGTACGAAGGATTCCCCACTCGTTCACTTTTGAAGAAGCTCTAGAGGGCTGGCCTCTGCTAAGTCACTTCAAAGATTGCAGAGAAACTCTGGAAGAGATCGAAGTACTCTTCATCACGGCCAGAAGTCCACCACTACCGCTGAAGCAGTTGACCTAGAGGGAAGACCCAGGGAAATTCGCAGTTCCATGCTCCATCTCTGGAGTTGAATTCGATGAGTCTCTCGTTGACTCCGGGTCTAGCGTCAATGTAATATCATGGAAAATTGTTGAACGATTGAAGGCTGATATAAGATCCCCTACGATGCTTCTCACGTTTGCGAACTCCTCCACCTCACCTCGATACGGTACTATCCATGCTTTGCTTGTTAAAGTAGGAGATTGTCTGGTGCCCACTAACTTTCAGGTTGTGGAGATGAGCGAAGGATCTAAGGTTTCTTTGCTCCTGGGACGACCGTTTATGGCTACTGCTGGCGCGATCATAGACACACCTAATAAGAGACTCTCTTTCTCTTACATTGACGAAGAGGTCTACTATGATGTCATTCCCTCTAGAGGTGCTCCCACACATGTCTCGTGCTTCACTGTTGTCACAAGAGAGACATTGGTAGTTGATCTTTTGGAAGAGCCTCTTGACAAGCCAACTGTCATAGACGTTTTGGTTGAATCGCCCAGCATCCCCAAAAAAGTTGTCGGGAAGGCTAAGGCAACAAAGAAGAAGGCGAAAAGCTAAAGAGTCGAGAGTGCTACCCATGTGACTATAACCCCTCAGAAGTATGATGGAGATTCGATTGAGTACAAGGTGAAGTGCAAAAGAACTTCGAAACCATTCTCAAAGGCTATAGTTCTTCTTACTTCGGAGCTGAAAGAGAAAGGAAAGGAGTTTGTGGAGGGCATGATGAGCAGAACTCTGAAGCTGGCGATGTCAAATTGTGGAGCTTGTTTTGGAATCAGCTCCCGATCTTCTACCGACTGATCGTGCGTACAGTCAAGCTCCTAACGTAAAACAAGCGCTTGGTGGGAGGCAACCCACTGGTGAGTCTGCTTTTGAGTCTTTTTCTTTTTATTTTTCGTTTTGTGTTTGTGTCAGGATGAACAAGGAGCAAAACTCGAAATCGCCTGAGTGTCGATCGATACCCTTTGGTATCGGTCGACACCCTACGCGAATAAGGAGAACATATGTCGACTTACGCCTGGTATTGATCGATACCAGGTCGTGTGTCGGTCGACGCCAGATGTTCCAACAAGGTAACACCTTGTTTTTCCCAATTATATTCTATTCATTTGTTTTCTTTTACTGTCTCTAGGCTAGATAACACTGGGGACTGTTGTTCAAGTCTGGGGGAGGTAGTCGTTGACTTTGTTTTTGTTTTTCTTAGAGTCAGTCCGTTTTTGAGTCATTCGTTGTTTTATTGAGTCAAAACTTTGTCTGAGACTGTGATCTTTTTCTTGAATATGTTGATTTGACCTTGCTTCTAAGTGACCATTGTTACAGAATCAGCTCTATATCGACTAATGAAAAATCTAAAGGCTGACTAGTTAACTAAAAGACACTCATGTTTCCAGCAAAGTTCCTTAAAGCCTGAGCCAAATTTTTGCACTTCATCGACGTGGTTAGTATTCATAGAGCTTGATTCATCATTCGTATCTGACAAAGGAACCCACGTGTTTAAAATAATGGTATTTCTCTCCCTGTTACAAGTTAATAAGATGCATTAAAAGATGAAATGATTTTCTTCTGAGTAGAGGGTTAGAAAAATTTCCAGCGATCACATTATTCTACTTCAGAGGAGATGATCACACAAAGGTGGAAGCGAGGTTAGGAAAATTTCCTGTGATACCACTATTCGCCTACACCTTTGATTTACTTTTGAGGGAAGAACTGGGAATTCGATGGCAAACACCATCAATACTCGCGTCTCGAGCCTTAATTTGTACATGCAAGAAATATAATAAGAAATAAGTATGGGGGAGAGAAATAATACCAGAAAGTGTGAAAAATGGTGGTTCCTTGTCATGATACTGTATGGAAAAGAATCTAGAAAGCTCTTGGTGTTAATCCTAGCGATGGAACTGGCGAGGATGGCTTGATTGAACAATGCTGTGAGATAATGTGTGTAGTCTGGGAAGCTGCGAATGTCTACGGAGAAGTACATGGTGGTTAAATCAAAAAGCTGGTTTGGTGACATTTGGGTGCTTGGGAAATTGGTCATTGCAACGTTTCAAGAACAGTTGAGTCTCTATGTTTTCAAACCTCTTTCTCTGGTTTAGTCTTCTATTTGCTTGAGAGCATGCAAAGGCTAAGTCTAGGGGAGTTGATATATCATGGTTTTTCCCCTTTTAGGCAATGATATAAGTCCGTTTTATAGAGTCTTTCTACTATTTCGTAGTGTTTTAGAGTCTTTTACAAGTTTTAGCACGTTTGGAGCATAATTGGAGATATTGGAGCTTTCTGGAGCATTTTGGAGCAAAGCTGAAATTCGTGTTGCTGAGTACCCGATTTGACGACCAGTATCGATCGATACTGCCTAGTATCGATCGATACCCATCGCAGCAGACACGACCCGCGACTTTAATGAAGAGTTGAAGAATTGCAACTTGGTCCAGAAGTCTTTGATATTTACAAGAAGACCCCAATTCGTGATTTAGCTTATTTATAGGGATTTTACAGCCACTTGTTTGGCGATTTTTTTATTTTATTCCTGGTTTTGAGAGAGAGCTTTGTGAGGAAGACAAGTCTGAAACTCCCTTCGTCCGAGAGAAGATTTCGAACCCTCTTGTTACTCTTTCTGTTTTATTTGATGATTTATTCAAACATGTTGATTGTTTCATTCTCCATGTCTGAGTTGATCCAGTTTAGGTTCAGGGTTCTCATAAGGGTTTTCTCTGAATGTTAGGTTGATTAGTTTATTAGGATTCACTATCTGAATTAGTTCTTCACCTTAGGTTGTGTTCAAAGCTAATTCTAGGTTGACGAATCTGGAACTTAGATCTTAGGATAATTGATTAGGCACAACAGTGCGATTAATTACCTGATGGAACCTTAGGTGAGCAAATTAATTATTCGCAAAGAGATTTGGTTTAATTAATTTGTGAACACATCAAACCTGATATTAAAGCTGATTTAGACTTTAGGATTCGCAAAGAGATTTGGAATTCCTAGGATTTAGATTTAGATAATTCTCGCAACGACAGTTGGTTGATTATACTTTAGTGATTTGAGTTCAAGAACCGTGCTAAATCTGAATCCTGACTAGTTAGTTTATCTGCATTCATTGATTTCCTGAGAAATACCCTGAGCCTATCTTTCTCCCAATTGAATTACAACACTTTTAATTTACGCACTGCTTTCAATTACATCTGAATTGCTTAGCTTAATTCTCACATATATAATATATTGTGTCTCTTTGAGTCCTTGTGTTCGACCCCTACTTTATTGCAACTACTGCTTAGTACTTTTAGGGTATTAATTTGAGCATATCATTATCTCCACATGTTCAACCATGATTTTAGACCGATGGTTGGTGGGACATAGAACAGTACCGGTAATAGCGAGGCAGACGTACTTGAGTCTTGTCTGACTGTCGACGACAGTCCTCTTTTTCAACATCTTGGTTGCAAGGTCGACGCTGTAGGACTTGAGGTTTCCAAACAAATTCGGCCAGTAGAGTTTTTCTTTTACGGGGTTTCTTTTCTTCTTCTTAGATTTCTTTGGGTATTTACCCCAGGGCAAACCAGTGACTATGGTGAATTCCCTTAGCGAAACCCTAATTGGTCTGCCGGCAAACAAAATCCAAATTTCGTGTTTTTTGGTTACCTTCAGCAATCGAGTGATGATATAGTGACCAAAACTGCCAGAGAATGCCGACTGCTCCGCGGTTGCGATTAATTTCCCGTAAGGCGATTTCTCCATGGTTGCGATTAATTTCCCGTAAGGCAATTTCCGTAGAAAATATTTCTCGGCATCGTCTATCGCGGCGAGTATGTTGTTGATGGTTTTGGTTTTGTAATACGAGTTAACTCTGTCACCGGCCGGTTCTTCTCCGGCGGCGAAAATTCTACCGGGTAGGTCCCCCGTCGTCATTATATGGGGGAATCGAATTAGGGTTAGTCTGTGAATCCAATTAGAATGAGAAAAAAAAAATAATGGGGCGAAGATAGAAACCCATATTGGGTAGGATTCTCACCGAATCGATTCAAAAATTTGTATAAATTTACCTCTCGATGTGTGAAAGCAAGCAGAGTATGAGAATTGTGTTGATCTGAAATTTTTGAGAGAAAAAAATGTTGCTTTAAGTTCGGATGACCGAAACGGCGAATTCAAAAAGGTGCATCTAGTTGGCCAATGGGATGACGTTTAATTAATGACATATGCATGTCCTGACAATATATGTATTAAAATTTTTGAAACATTGCTATGAATAGCGTTTGGCTATATAACTAATTTCGCCTCGTTTCTTAGCCAACGAGTGTAATTTTTCGTTGAACCAGAGTGAGCAAATATTTAATTTTTATCCTTTAAGTGTGAGTTTTCTCTCCTCTTTTCTATTTTGCAGCTATAAGTCTAGGGTCTTTTTTTTGTCTTGCTACGTTCAGCCACAAAATTAGGAATGTATGATCCTTAAAGACCTACACCAGTTATATAAATGTATTTATTCCACATGATGTGGAGAGCAACTTTCATGCCCTTGTTACAACTTTGGGCTCTCTAGTATAGACTATATAGTCTTAAGATCTTTGGTCATTCAAGGTGATTGGTGGATCAAATGGCTAGGAAAACATGTAGACAGAACTTAAGTTCCCTTTCTATACTTCATGCAGGTGAAGAAACTTGTAAGGATCGTGTGTTGCTGCTGCTCTTGAGACACTCATCATACCAATAACTTTTTAGGAAAGGCTTTGGGTACAGCAATGGAAGCCCTCTTCAACTATCTAAGATCTGAGTTTTGGAATACATTTTTGCATTAGGTATGTTAAAATATACAGCATGCCTATACTGTATATGTTTCAGCATAGTCTATTTTTTCTCCTCGTCAGGTTGTGTCGCAGTGGGTAGTGTTTTATTGATTTGATATAGGAGAAGTTAAGGTGTTTGCTTTCCTATCTAGTCCTCCTGATTATGGACGTGGATACAAGTAGATATGGTGAACAATGTGCAAGTAAAAGGGTGGATGCTGATTGTGCTTTGCTTCCTGAGCAAACACCATTATTCAAAGACATACAAGTCTTAAGGTTAGAAACTAAACAAACTAAAATAACTACAAACTCAACAAACAAAGCAGTCCACTCTAAATGGGCCACAAAAACAAATTCAAGCCCAAGAAGCCATCATCGGTGACACACGCCAAAAGGCATCATTTTTGTAAAATAGTCTTTTTTTNTTTTGTGTTCAAATGTAACAAAATAATATCTAGTGCCTATGTCCCCAAAATCAGAGCTAGTGTATTTCGGGAGTATGGGACATATATATGTAGATTTATCTTACAACCGATCCGATGGGAAAAATAAAAAAAACACCGTCGCATGTAGATTTTTTACCAAGTAAATTTTGTTGGCGGTCGTCTCAAATTATTTGGAGACGCAATAGATGCATGTCAGATACATGCATTTTGTTTATAACGCATTATCATTTTGTAACGCCTCAAATAACCCCAAAACAAAAAATTCGGATAATATGTAACGCCTCATGTTTTATCACTTAGAACACGGCATTATCATTTTGTTTGTTTGATAGTTTCTAACACTTGGCCCAATGCGCCACCGTACCTTGCATTAATATCGTTTTTCCGGCCACTAACCGCAAATTCTAAAGGAAAAATACCCTAACTTTATTTGGATAAACTTTTTAATATCTGAATTATTTTTATATCCCGTAAAATATTCAAATTATTTTTTTATCCATTTTAAATTTCTAACTGTAAACCTTGTGCTCATTTTACAACCACACGTTAATGGATGTATATGGAACTATACACAGTTTGAAACAGTGTTTATATTTAATAATAAATTATTCATAAATAAATTAAAATTTACATTAAATTTTCAAAAAAAAATTTAGATTAAGGATATAAAAAAATGGATTATTAATCCTTTTTTTTTTGTCAACCAGATTCTTCTCATTACTTAAGTTTCCATAATACAACTAGAGGGAATTATCCATCCTCTTTGATAATGACAATACAATTTAAAAACATTAAAACTTGAAGCAGATAGAGAGTGATCAAATGACAGTGAATTCGAGACTAAGCTCGAATGCGTCGATAGGATCTGTCAAGTTTTATAGAATAGAATATGTTATTGAGTTGTGTTTTGATACAAGATCATAAGACACATATATATAGTGTTTAACATTGACATATTGATAACACCAAATAATGTAAATCTTCCTAATCTTTATCAATAGGATATCTATGAGAATATTCTCCGGTTGGATTCACGGGTTTCACTTCATAACCGGGCTCTTATGGCCCACAACACTTGGTTCGCATCTTGCTCCCCAAGATATCTCCAATACTCCCCTGCACGACAAAGGTGGTACGCGAAACGCAAAATCTGCAATCACAAAGCGGAACACCTATGTCGTGGACATCTTGTCGAGGACGGACAAAACATGTCAACTGACTCCTCCGGATTAAACTTCAATCTTCAAAAAAATAGGGATGGAACTTCAGCTCGTCTTTGGTCTTGAAAAAGGGAATAATAACATCCCGTGGGTGCATCGTGCAACTCCACAAATAATTGTCCTAATCTCGGACAGTCCATAAATCGGACTAAAAATGACCTAAAAACATGAACGTTCCAAAAAAAAATCCCTATAATAGTGAAACAATTATCAAACTCCCCCGTAATAGAAGAAACTGAAAATTTGAGAAATTCTAAAAAAGAATTAATCTCAAAAAATAGAAAGAAAGAAAACTTGTGAAAAACTCGGTCCCTTAAAATTAATAACTCTTAGATCTATCGATAATGCTTGTTCTAAACCAACCATAAATAAAGGCAAACTTTAATTTAGAATAAAAAAAAAACCATGTAACCAAAACAAAACCAAAACCCCATTAACTTTTTAATTGAAACTTGACGTGGAGACAAACCCCACTTTCCTTTGCCTCGTGTCATCATCCGGATCGTCTCTACCATCCTCTTCGTCTTGGCCTTCAATGATCATTGAAGAATTTAAAGAACCAGAATCGAAAGCTCTGATACCATGTCAAGTTTTATAGAATAGAATATGTTATTGAGTTGTGTTTTGATACAAGATCATAAGACACATATATATAGTGTTTAACATTGACATATTGATAACACCAAATAATGTAAATCTTCCTAATCTTTATCAATAGGATATCTATGAGAATATTCTCCGGTTGGATTCACGGGTTTCACTTCATAACCGGGCTCTTATGGCCCACAACACTTGGTTCTCATCTTGCTCCCCAAGATATCTCCAATAGGATCTTCACACCAATAGATAAACCTTGGATATACTTGAGAGTAGTGGAAACTAAGCTTCGGGTGAAGATTGTGATGTCGTCGATACCCAGAAATTCAGTAGCATAAGAGCCTGAGATGATGGCTCTATCCAGTTGTAAGGATTCGGATTCTATCGAGAAAGTCCTTATTTCTTCAGAGGTAGCTTGGGAGGCTGCACGGATTGACACCAGAGACGAATAAGCCTCAGATTTACTCAGATGACCCTCGTTTAGGCTATTAACACATGTAAGGGTTTCAGGGATGGGAATGGACACCAACATCAACAACGCCTTGGATTTACTCCGAAAGTCAAACTCAAAAAGAGCTTGGAGGATGGGCCAGCAATGTGTGAAACTGATGGACCAAGAAGCCCACAAACTAGATTGGCCCCAACCCTTTCTTGTTCTTCGCCGGTTGAGCCGAGAGGCTTCAGGATGGTGGGGAAAGGTGGAGGCTCTACGGGAGTCGCCGGAGCTAAACTTTGAACCATTAGAACAGATTTCAGTCGCGGCAGAGGGAAAGAGCAGTCACCTCTAACGAATCGCCGGTGGAAATCCACTTCCGAGCAGAGAAGCACGGAGCAAAGCTGAGCAAACCATGTATCGTTGTAGGCAGTCATGATATGAGACAGAGTGGCGGAGATCAACGGCGAACTTGGACGAGGTGGATCCGGCGGGTCTGATGGCTTTGGAGGTTGAAGAGATGGAGGAGGTTGCCGGGAGAAGAGCATCGAGCATAAGAGAGTCACACCGGTAATCATGGCGGAAGCTCGCGACGCCGACAGAGAGGCTTGCCGAAGTCTTCTAACCACATCCAACGAGAGCCACCGTCCTCCAGCGGCAGACGAAGGGAGAGGCGAGAAAAGCAGAGGCGAAACCACACGGGCGACACCTCCGACGAACCCACAAAAGCGACGACAACGGCGATCGAAACGAGATACAACACAAGGCGGCGGATCGGGCAGGGGTCGGAACCGCGACGGGAAGAAAACAGTCACTACCGACGCCACGGAAGAGGAGGAAAGCAGCTTCATAGAGAAAAGGGGAAAACCACGGAGAAGCAGCGGTTGGAGAAGTGCAGCACCTTCCTCGGTAGATGGCCCTAAATAGATTATTAATCCTAAAAGAAGAAAAAAACTCTAATTTCTTCTTTATCTTTTTGATATGATTTACAAATACCCACTACGGTTGCACATGCTCATGTAGCCGCGAAGACCACATGTGGGGAAGACGACATGAAATCCCCATACCATCACGCCCAAATTTTTCCTTCAATATATATATATATATATTTCATCAGAAATTTTTTTTAAAAAATTTTATGTTATTTATTTTCATGGGTGATTTAATTTTGTTTTTCATTTTTAATTTTTTCAAGAATTATAACATATCTATATATATAAAGCAAAATGTTTCAAAGTTAGTAACTTGCCATATCGTTACACATGTCGAGTTAATCCATCAGATTTTAACTTATGTAAAAAAAATTACCAATTAGATTTTGACACGTGATTAATAAATTTTCAATTATATTTTAACACATCATATTAACAATAAAAGTAAAATTTATAATCGATTTCTAATAGATAAAGAGAAAAAATAGTAGTTATGTTTACATTACTGAAATTAAACAAAAATTATAAATAAAAATCAAAGTTTAGAAAAAAAGAAAAACAATATTTCAGATTAGAGTAAATAAATTAAATAATAGATAACAATCATAAAAAAAAAAGAATAAAATCGAAAAAAAATTAAAAAGGAAAAACCATATTTGAGTTTAGAATAAGTAAATCTTCTTATATAAAACTGGATGTTTCAAAGTTACTGATCGCGACACATGTAAAGTCAAAGTTGGAGAGTAAAGAAATTAAACAATAGATAACAATCATAAAAAAAAAAAGAATAAAATCGAAAAAAAAATTAAAAAGGAAAAACCATATTTCAGTTTAGAATAAGTAAATCTTATTATATAAAACTGGATGTTTCAAAGTTACTGATCGCGACACATGTAAAGTCAAAGTTGGAAAATTTTAAAATCGAGTAATAAAAAACTTAAAAATTATGTTTCATAATCTTAAAAGATAAAGTTATTAAGAAAAAAATTTTAAAGTTAAAAAAAATTATATTTATCTTGATAGGCAACACTAACATAAGAAAGAAAAAACATTCCTTAATTTTTTTCCATTTAGATTAAGAAAATCTACCTTATAAAGAGTGAAGGGGGCTCTCCAGGCCCCCCCCCCCTTATTGGTCAGTTTTTTTTTTAATTATTATCAAATAATTGAGAAAATAATCAATACTTATGCATTTATGATAATTTTAAAGTAAAAAAATAACTAAAACAAGTCTAAATTCATGTTATTCATATATCTAAAATGTATCTATAAAAAACGATAAGAAAAAATTAACTTAAAACATTTAATATATATATATATAAATACCCACTCATATAACAAATTCTGTCTAAATTCAAAGGTATGTTAAATTGTTCTTTTAAATATAAACTTAACATATGTATTATGTATATTATTGCAAGTGTTGATTCTTATAAGTATGTTATTTATAGTTGCAAAAGAAAGAAATTTGGTTACTTTTTGGCATGCAAACAGTTTAACATATGACGAGTTTCCTACAATATTTGTTTAGGAAAAAAAACATGACTAAGAGGAAAGAGCACCGATAAGACATTTAACATGAATTCATCAGCATGTGAGCTATATTATCTACGAATGATGATAAATCACAAAAGAAATTATATGAGCTATGAACTTATTCGAACCATTAGAAGCGTTACACATAAAAAATTTCAAAGAAAATTGTTATGTCATAAGACTCTTTGATGGTGATAATGAATTCTATGAATATTGAATGACCACATTAGAACATGGTGGTAACACATAGTGAATGGTTTCAAAGTTTGGGGGAGACGAATGCAAACCCTAGAAAAGAAGGCAAATAGATTACAAGAAGATGAAAGTCAAACAGTTTTATTTGTAAACACATATGGGCTCATCACAATATTATAAACTCTTTGTTTTCTTTTATATATTAATTTTAGTTTAATAATAAAGAAAATTGGAGAACACAAATTAATTATACAGTAATAAAACAAATTCATCAAATGGCCTCTATCTCGAATTAGGTTGTATTTGTCAAACTAAAAAAAAAATTAATCATATTTTACTAAACACAAATTAGAAAATATATATAACATATAAACAAGACTCTTCCAACGATGATTCGTTTTGGAATTGAAATGATCGCGGATTCAATCTCATGAATTACAAAGGGCAAGGCTAAAGATTCCGGACGAAGAAATGAGCAAGAGAGGCGCTTAAGGAGCCGAAGAAGAGGATTCTTAATCGAACGGCAACATGCCAGCTTGCTCCAATGGGGCATGTGTCGTCGGGAAAAGGGCATCACCAGGTGGGTCCAGTGAAGATGGGCAACATGTATTTACCGGTGGTGGAATGGCTGCATCGCCGTTTATGCTAGGGAACCAATATCATCTTGTTTATGTAACTGGAATGTTGGGGAATCCAGATTTAGCAGCAGCAGTCGGAGGAGGTTACATGTATCCGATGTTGGCGAGTGCTCAAACCCATGGTGGGTTGAGCCATGATTAGTTGCAGTCGAGCCAGATGGGTGGTATTGGTGAGCCAGACGTTGGTGATGGTCTATCAGTTCTAAGATCTTACTTAAGAGGTCAGAGCATGCCTAATACTTATCTTGATTCGGATACCGGGAAAAGAGGGGATGGTAAAGATTCATGGCTACTCAAACTATTCATGGTACGCTCTTGATGTAACCTCTTGTGTTTTATAGCAATGCATCTGCTCATATTATGGTTTAAATGTCTTTGGATAAGCATATGTTGCATGATTCAGAGTAGGAGCGTATGTATTTGGCTTAATAGATATATATATATAATGGGTTACGACTTTGTAGTAGTAATCAGAATATCTGCTGGCATGATGTCTCTCTAGATCTGCATTTGTTACGAATTTTTTTAAAAAAAATAAGCACCAAAAAACCTTTAAATAAAAATACCTGCGCGTTAGCGCGGGGACTCATCTAGTTAATCATAAAAGGAAAAGAATTCTAATTTCTCACCTCTATATAAACCACAATTTAGTAGTATGTCAATTATACACCAAAACAAAAAAAGTCTGATAATCATATCTTAAGCTATTTACTGCATATTTTTACCAATGGGGTTTGTATTTGGAGTGATTTCTATTAAAATCACAAATCCAATGTTATTCAAACCTGAATTTTAAAAAGTCTTTTAAAATCTCATTTTATTGAACTAGTGATTTCTAAATGAACATTCAAATCCAGTGTTATTGGAAATATTTTAAGTAGTGGATTTTAAGAGACTTTTAGGGGGGTGTATTGAACTGTGGATTTTAAGAAATTTTGAGATTTTATTAAAATCCCTTGTTATTCAACTAAGAATTTTAAAATATCTTCCCAAATCTAGTGTTATTGAACATGAGATTTATGTAAAGTCACTCAAAATCATCTATAATCCTCTGTTATTAAAACCCGAATTTGTTAAAATCATATCAAATCCACTGTTATTGAAAATATTTTAAGTATTGGGATTTTAATGACTGCAGGAGATTTTAGATGATTTTAGGAGACTTTCTTAGTTAAAAAAACAAAGATTCAAATCTCATGGTTTTAGGTGGGATTGTAGGGGATTTTAATACAAAATCATAACAACTTTTTTAAAATCAGCCAAAACCATCAAAATCATCTGAAATCTTATTAAAACTCAAATCACTCTAAACAGTCAGCTCAATAGACCCCCCTTAGTGATTTGGAGATGTTTTAGTGGAGTTTCTTTTAAAAAAAATAAATATTCAAATCTCTTGGTTTTAGGTGAGATTTCATAGTTATTTAAGGGGGATGTATTCAATCTAGCATTTGGAGTGATTTGTATTAAAATCACAAATCCTATGTTATTCAAACATGAATTCTAGAAAGTCTTTTAAAATCTCATGTTATTGAACTAGTGATTTCTAAATGAAACTTCAAATCCACTGTTATTGGAAATATTTTAAGTAGTGGTTTTAAAGAGATTTTTAGTGATTTGAAAGTGTTTTGGTGGAGTCTCTTAGTTAAAAAAATAAAAATCCAAATCTCATGGTTTTAGGTGAGATTTCAAAGTTATTTAAAAACAAATCATAACAACTTTCCTAAATCACTCAAATCATCTAAAAACTCATTAAAACTCAAATCACTCTAAGGGGGGTGTATTGAACTGTTGATTTTAAGAGATTTTAAGAGATTTTTAGATTTTCTTAAAATCCCTTGTTATTCAACTAAGGATTTTAAAATATCTTCCCAAATCCAGTGTTATTGAACATGAGATTTATGTAAAGTCACTCAAAATCATCTACAATCCTCTGTTATTCAAACACGAATTTGTTAAAATCATATCAAATTCACTGTTATTGAAAATGTTTTAAGTATTGGGATTTTAATGACTGCAGAAGATTTTAGATGATTTTAGGAGACTTTCTTAGTTAAAAATACAAAAATCCAAATCTCATGGTTTTAGGTGGGACTATAGGGGATTTTAATACAAAATCATAACAACTTCTTTAAAATCAGCCAAAACCATCAAAATCATCTGAAATCTTATTAAAACTCAAATCACTCTAAATAGTCAGTTCAATACACCCCTCTAAATCTTCCTAAATATCATATTGAATACACCCCCCTTAAAAACAAATCATAACAACTTTCCTAATTCACTCAAATCATTTAAAACTCACTAAAATTCAAATCTTTCCAAATTCTCCTAAATATTAGATTGAATACCCCCCCCCCCCCATTTTTTTTTTCAAGGTATATATTTATTTTATCGTAAAATTTGTTTCTAAATTTATGTATTATATATTTTCACGGGTGATCTAATTTAATCTGTAATTAGAATCGAACCGAACCCGATCCGAAAAAGGAAATACCCGAATGGGTTCAAAACTTCTAAAATTTGAGTACAAAAAAAAACGATCCGAACCCGAACGGGTACATATATGCCCATACCTAGACGAAACTGTTGTCCATTATGAAAAGATAAGGAGGAGCGTGTCCACCTGATCTAAGTCTTATAACTAAGGTCTATTCTTCTTTCACTCCATTAAAAAAAATCATCCTATGTGAACTGTGATCTAAACAGCTTTGGTAAATATTTTTGGCCTTGCACGTCACGATGTCTAAATTATGTATTTGCTCTTTTAACTGGTTATCGTGATCGTCCTGCTGGAATTTCGGTTAACTGGTAAATTTTGTTTTTGTTTTTAAATGGCTGTTGAGGTGGCTGAATGAGGAGAGAGCAAAGGTAATTTATATATATATATATATAGACTAGTGTGTGATCCGCGCTACGCGCGGACATGAACATAATAGTTTTAAAAAAAAATTTGGTATAATATTATTTTAGTTTAGAAAATTGTATATTTTTTTAACCCAAGTGAATACTAATAAAAAAATACTTCGAAATTGGGTTAGTTTTGTATACTCTGGAAGTTTCTTCGAATACTAATAAAAGGAAAGTTAGTTTTGTGAATTTAGAATTCTCCGAACTTATTAAAAAAAATACTTTGAAATAGATTCATGTATTTTTACCAAAAACCGAATACTAATAAAATGTTCAGAATTTAATATTATTCATCTTCGATGATCCAGTGTTGGTGACTACAAAATGAATCTAATTTTATTTGAAAAATGATTTAATTTCTATCACTAATTTACTATCAAAGTCATCGTAGATGTATAGGTTAATGGGGACATTTGAGATAATATGGGCAGATTTGGAAAAGTATAAGAAATATGGGATCGAGCGTCGATCTATAAACATTTCAAGAGAGAGAGAGAGAGAGAGAGAGACTTCTTGTGAATAAGATTATCCTGTAAAAAACCATTACCCTCTCCTCTAAAACATTCGTCTTCTCTGATATCTTCCTTCATCGCCGGTGAGATTTCACTTTCAATTTCAATCACAAAGGCTGTGATCCGCGCGGATGTGGTAAACAATTTTTTAATCTAATGGTATTTTGTTTTATTTGGTCTCGTAGTTAATTTAATTATCTCTATCAGCTTAAGATCTGTGTATCTGGTTTTTTTTTTTTTAATTTATGATCATCAATCTATGTGTTTATTTATTGGATGGTAAGCATTTTTATCTCTTTTTTTCTTTGGTGATGAATTTTATGCAATTAGTTGGGTTTTTTTAAAAGGAAGATATTTACATTTTAAAGTTGCATAATAATTTTTTTTCTTTTGTTTCATGTGAAGTTATTATTTTTGGAGTGTTTCATGTATGATTTTAAACCCTATTTATGTGTGCAATATGTTTGTGATTCCTAAGTCCATTTTTCTTTTATTTTTTAAAAAACGATTTCCATATATAACTGGAGAGAAAGATGAAAATTTAGCCAACACATAAGGCTATTGATACGGGGTAAACCCATTACAACAATAATAGAATTAACAATTGATCAAATTTTATTGATTTTAAATCTATTCATGGATTGCATGTCACACAAATTCATATTTAACCGTTTTATAATTTGTTTATTCATGACAATGTGTTAGATTATATATTTTAATAAAAAATGAATTTAATTACATCAATAATGGAAATTTAGCCAACACATAAGGCTATTGAATAAGGGGTAAACCAGGTGAGATTCAACTTTACATAAGAAAAATGTGTGTGACCCGCGAGTTTTTGGTTTTTAAATTTTATAATAGTTTAATTTATTTATGAGAACTTTTTAATTCATTTTTAGTAAAAAAACAATTGCTTGTAGATTATAAACCTCCATTAAAATAAAAATATAAATGATAGTCAATCACTTCAATATCTATGCTCAATCACTTCTATATTATTTACAAATAATCATGTTTGTTTGGAACTTTCATATCTTATTTATATATAAAGACCAAATAAATCATGTTATCCAAATATCTAAATTACTGAACATTTCATTTTTATTATTTTAAATTATGTTCTTATTTTTTTAAAAAATTAATTTTTTATATATAATTTATTTAACAAAGTTAGTATAATATGCATTATTAAACGATAATGAGTTTACTTTTTATTTATTAGATCTTCTGTTTTTTAAAAACAAAATCTATATATTTGTATACTATTAGTTTGAATCAAATAATATCCATTCACTAAACATCTTTTCAATATAAAACTTTAACTTTGTAACTATAATAAAGTGTGTAATATATTAGAAAAACTCAAATTGTTAAATCTATTATTCTTTCAATAAATTTTGTTGATTTTTTTAAGTTTTCATGATATAAATATGAAAATGACTTTTCAAATTTCTTGCATAATTGAACAAAAGGTATAGTTAATATGTATATCAAAGTTTTAATTAATTAAATTATGAAAATTAAATATCAAAATGATGTGGCATACATGTGGATGATGATGTGTCTTCACCACAATAGAGAAAATCTAACTTTATATATATATATAGGTAATCTAAACTTTTATTTTTGGAGCAATATGGAATTTTAATAAATTGATTCAATAAACTTTGTAATAAAAAGTTACTCCATCTAAAATTTAATTAATTATAGACATTTATTATATGGAAGAAGAAAAATGAATACCACAATTTTGTGATAATAAGAAAAACAAATATCTGATTTTTAGCTATCAAATTATTAAATTATAGCTTTGACAAAAGAAGTTATTAAATTAAAGATTTTGTTTTTGTGGAAAAATATATAGACGATAACTATAAAGATAGGAAGAGAATTAAGAAAATAATAGTAATAAATTACAGATGTTTAATACATAAAAAAGAAAATAAATATTACGGTTTCGTGATAATAAAAAAAAAATCTTAATAAATATTTTATAGTTATCAAGTTATTAAATTATAGATTTTGTTTTTTTGGGGAAAGAATATATAGTCATTATTCTTTTAGAAAAACTAAGGATAAGATATGAAGAGATTTAAAAATATTTATAGGACATCTCAGACTTGTGGATGTTCTCTTGTACCTTTGGATAATGAAGGATGTTGGTACTACGTAGACGGCTCCTGGAAGGAGACTTATAAGCGTTCGGGTTTAAGTCCGTGATGGGTGCTCGGAATCTACAAAGAAGCATGTCCCTATTACATGTCGAACTAGAATCACTTATTTGGATCATGTACTGAATAATTGCAAATCACAAGACCGCAATTCATTTCACAATAGACTGTTCCAAGCTGGTGAAGATGGTGTCTACAACGGAGGAGCTCCGAGTGGCTTGCTTTCTCATTGCATTTGAAGGAGTTCATGAAGAGTAAGGAGGTTTTCATTTTTTTCTCGCTCTCACTCACTACACGCGTAAACAACACAAAGGCGGATAAGTTAGCAAAAAGTGCTCGTGTCAACACTGATGATATTGTATATGTTAATTTGATACCACCGGGTCGGGTTTCTAAATCGTTTTAGGTTTTTAAGTTGTTGACAAAATTTTATTTTAAAATAGTTAATAAAAAAAACTAAAATAGTAAATATGTAGTAGATTATGAGCGAATACTATTAAATAATAAAACAATTATATGCAATTTGTTTGATAACAAATACGTTAACTTTATATAGTAAGATACAAACTCCATTTCAGAAATATTGATTTTTTAGGTTTTAATCTTGTTTCACAAAGATTAATTTTTTAGGATTTTTATCTGTTTTTATTGATTAATGTTAATAATGATTAACTTTAAGAATTATTAATTGAGTATATATGAATTTGATGAATTATTATTAGTTCATAGTCATTGAAAAATGTTTAGTGAAAGAAAATTATATATTTATGACTAAACATTAATTGTTTCTTAATTTGTGTGAAAAAATCTAAAAAATCAAATTTTCTGAAATGGAGGAGTAAATGTCCTAACAATAAATGCTACATAAATGATTTTAGATCTCTTTGGTTTGATCGCACCAAACAACCACATAACCATTAAAAGTTTTTTAAATGAATTTTTTTTTTTAGAAAATCATTTATCGAAAAAAACTTTATTATTGGAGGAAATTGAAATTTCCAACAAAAACCGTTGTTACAATCTACAATAATGTATGTTTTGATTAATATCTAACTTTAAATTCACGTTATGGAATATATGAATTTTTGTTTTCAATGTGGATTGAATAAAAAAATGTTTTAAAAATTACTATAATTAAAATTCATTAAATTATAGACGTTTATTGCTTTATTATATGAAAAATAAATATTACGGTTTATAATAATAAGAAAGTTAAATCTTTGTAAATATTTTTAGCTATCAAGTTATTAAATTATAGATTATTTGTTAGGAAATAATATATAAAATATATTCTTTTAAAATAGTTAACCATAAAGATTCGATTTAAAAAAAAACTAATAATAAAAATAATAAAATAGTAAATCCAATAGAGTATGTGCTAATACTTTTAAATAATATTAGCAAATAATAAAATTTGCAATACTACACAAAAATAATTATTACCAAATTTAACTATAAAAATACAAGAAATTTTTAGACAATTTATTTTATATCGAATATGTCAAACATTATATAATAAGATATAAAACTCCCAATAACAAATATTAAATAATAGGGACCATAAATGTTTATGGGTATGTTTTGTTTGGCACCCATAAATGTTTATGGGTGTGTGTAGGGACCCCATAAATATTACTCCCTCCGTTTCTTTTTATAAGTAGTTTTAGAGATTTTGTTTTGTTTCACAATATAAGTTGTTCTGCAGTTTTACCTTTATCGAATACTGTGTGACCAATAATATTCTGCAGTTTTTTTCATGATTGGCTGGATTATTTTTAATTTATATATTAAATGATATTTTTTGGTAAAAGATGAGTTTCTTAATAGTTTGTGCTTTTAGCCAAAACTACTTATAAAAAGAAACGGAGGGAGTATGTTCTAAGTATTTTAAATATTATTCTTTTAAAATAATTAACCATAATATTTATGGACTTTTCTTAGGCTTGTACTACCTACCACACACTCATCGGGAGGAGTTGTGGCTTCATGGGGTATAGTAACTGAGAATACCGGGGAAAAAAATAATATCAATAATCGATTTAACGGTGTATAATAAAAATTACATGTGTTTCTACAAAATGAGGCTCCAACATATGTTATCAATGGAGGGGGAGAACTTCGTTTAACGTTCTACAAAAGGAACAACCGCTAATTCACTTGCTATGTTGCTATAAAATTTTGGCTACCAACGTCAATATTACTACGATAAGACACACATGAACACCTCTTCTAGATCCGCCTGGATTGACATGAATAAAGTCGCATCCTCATCATCCAACACTTCGATCTGGCATGCTTTTTCCAGTTTGGACCTAACATCCAATGTGGCCATTGGTATGTTAGCTTCATTTCTTGATGAATCCGCAAGTTTAACGTCACTCTTATAGCTTCATGTATTGCTCAGTAGTCGTCTCGTTCCTTCAACGTCATTGAGTAGTTAATTCCATCCATGTCCGCCTCATGCTCCCAACTGCCATCAATCTTTTTCTTCCACTCCCCACACACCAAACGCACTGTTAGAGACATCAGAGACTTCAGAGGAGCATAACACGAAAACCAATATTTCAGATAAACATACACAAGTCTGAATCTGTTATTAATTTTAATAAAGTTAACGACCCATTAAATACATTACCTTAGCTATAAACACATCTCCTAGAAGAAGATTTCAGTTAACTTCCACCTTCATCAACCGACGAAACTGCACTTAATAGGGCTGAAGAGAGACTATATGCAACATTAAAGAAGCGAATGAATATTGTTTGTGTGGTAGACACAACACTCATGCTCTTCATAGATACATACCCTAACAATTGTTTGTTGTTATTTAGTTTACCGAGTTGCAAGTTTATAATTATTAGTCACAAAAGTCTGATTTGTAAAATATTTTCCCCGGCGGTGGAACCGACAACATTATCTAACAAAAAATCTTATTGTTAACTTACATTTAATGCGACTGTAGGTTTAATGTTTGTTTATAAACGGTCTTTAATGTTTGTTTATACTCCCTCTGTTCTGAATTAAGTGATGTTTTAGTAGTATGCACAAAA
The DNA here is from genome assembly GCA_002933935.1 of Eutrema yunnanense. Taxonomy (NCBI): domain Eukaryota; kingdom Viridiplantae; phylum Streptophyta; class Magnoliopsida; order Brassicales; family Brassicaceae; genus Eutrema; species Eutrema yunnanense. Next base: position 636,395 of record PKML01056623.1, on the reverse strand, counting down.
ATTAAAGAAACAATTAATTTTTGTTTTTTTCTATACTAAAACCTCATTTATTATTCATCTGAACCAATAAACAAATAGTCTATAAAATGTAATTGGTCAAAAATAATAATAAAAAATCATTTAATTTGTTTTGGTAAATGAGAACATCACTTAATTGTGGAAAAAAAACTCTCTAAAACATCAGTTAATTCAGAACGGAGGGAGTATGAGATAGATCTAATTACTACAGTATCTATTTACATACACCTAATTAAACGGTCATTTATGATATATACACAACTCTCTCTTTATAATTATGTAATCTAAACTTTTATTTTTGGAGCAATATGAAATTTTAATGAAGATTGAATCAACTTTGTTTTTTCTTTGTAATAAAAAAATACTCTATCTAAAATTCATTGAATTATAGACGTTTATTATATGGAAGAAGAAAAGGGCTACTACGATTTTGTGATAATAAGGAAAACAAATCTTTGATTTTTAGCTATCAAGTTATTAAATTACTAGAGAGTTGTCCGCGCCAAGCGCGGAGACAATGTCTTCTAAATTTAATAAAAACAACAATTGAATTTATTGTTATTTCAATTGTTTTGAATTGAATGTAAAATTAATCCAAACTACAAAATTTGTTTTGTACAGTGAATGTTATTGAAGTTTAAGCTATTATGAATCCAAATCTATTACAATTATCTTGTTGCGAACCAAGTTTCCATGCCTTGGTCGTATCTTGCGTCTCCTTTGCTCCGAATAATGAGCAATCTGTTTCCAACTTGTTTGTCAATGTTCTTCACTTGTTGAGAAGGAAGATTAGGATCTTAACCATATTTCCTAGCATTTTTTTCCCGCCATATGGAGTATATTGTACTCTGAAATACGTAACGCAAAATAAAGAGGTGAATCTTGTCTTGTGTATCATCAATTAAGAGCACGAGAATGTCATCCCAATGAGTAGTAAAGTGTGAAGTCATAAGATTTTGGGCGAGACGTATCCATATCTCCGCCGAGTACCTACAATTGAAGAATAGATGGTTCCGAGTTTCGACGGGCTCTTGACAAAATATGCATGATACGTAGGCTCCTACATTCCAAGAGGGCATTCGATCACCCGTCGAGAGTCTATTGTGAGTTGCGAGCCATGTAATGAATGAGTATTTGGGTGTGCCGTGTGAGAACCATACACCTGAATTTGTGTTTGAATTTATCACATGTACGCTTCCACAATACCACATCATTATGTTGGGCCTAGATTTCTTTTTTGACGTTGTAGATCGATGATATTCTCTATGTATTCCCAGGTCGATGCAACATCGGATCCCCGTTGCATCTATTAGTCTTTCCATCAGAGACCATGAGTCATAACAACAATTGAATTTAAATAATAGATATTTTTTTAAACAAAATTTTGTTCAAAAGAAGAAATAAATACATTAGTCTCGTTAGAAGTTACTTCAAATAGAAATCAACACAAAATTTGCTTACTTCACCCAAAATTTTAAGACTTCTTCCATTGGTGGTACAACCAAAGTTTGTAACCGCTAAAACGATATAATAAATTTAGAAAAACAGACAACAAAATGAATCAAACAATTAACCAAAAACATAGGATGTTGCATTCAGAAACATTGGTTTTTTTTTGTCAACAACCTTAATATCTAGAACGGTTCAAAGATCCAAATTGGTGATACCGAGTTTATATAAGCAATATCATGTGAGTAGACACGAGCACTTTATGCTAACTTGTCTGCCTTTGTGTTGTTTTGCATGTGGGATGAGTGAGATAGAGAAAAAAGTAAACACCTCCTTACTCTTCACAAATTCCTCCAAGTATAATGCAAAATCTAGCCACTCCTATAGACACCATCTTCACCAACTTGAAACAGTCTGTCGCAAAAGCTATCGCCATCTTTTGGTTTGCAATCATACAATGCATGGCCCATTTGAGTGCTTCTAACTCTGCGTGAAAGGGGGATAGACTTCTTCGTAAATTTCTTGATCCCATTATAGTTCCTTCGACGCCTTCCTGTAAGCAATGTCATCCTAGTCCAGAAAAAATTATCGGACTCCTTCCAAGAGCCATCAATATAGCACCACCATTCTTCATAATGTGAAATTACTGGAGTATTGACAATATTTTGGGGTACCATGGCTTGATCACTACTTTGTGCCGATTCCCAGATTGTTGCCTCATTTTCCACAATCTTAAGTATCTCTTGTGGGTCTTTGTCCACATTTTAGAAAACCTTATCATTTCTCGCTTTCCAAATATACCACACAATCCATAGAAAAATTCTATTTTGATTATCTTTTGGAAGTCTCCAAAAGAAATAATCAAAATTAGAAAAGACTGATGACATTAGGAAAACACCCTGTGGCGTTGGTATTTGAGAAAGTGCACACGTTTATAAAGCCGGAGGACATTTAAAAAGAACGTGGTTGATCGTTTCCTCTTCCGCTCCACACTGTGCACATTGTGTATCACAATTAATTCATCTAGCTCGCAAACTTTCCGTAACGGAAAGATATTCCGATGTGGCTTGCCAAATAAAATGTCGTAATTTCGGAGAGCATTTCAGCTTCCATGTATATGCATGTAATGTTTTCACATCCGGACCATATAGTATATTAAAATCATTATTTGAGTATTCTTGTTCAATTTGATATCCCGACTTTATCGTTTATCTTCCCAATTTTGTAAAGGTCCATCCAAGAGTATCTGCTCTATAAGTACTACTTATAAGCATACTTCGAATAATTGTAACATCAAATGGGTCAATAAATGCGTTTATCAACCCCATATTCCATATGTGTGTCACTAGGTCAATCAGATGATTGACCTGAGATTTGAGTAATAGTTATACCCCTTACATGTTGCTGACCTCAGACAAGAATATGGTATTTCAATATATATAAAGTTAACTTTGCTCTTCTCCTTCCGCCACCTTAGCATCCACTTTGGCATCCACCCTTTTTTTTTAAACCCATAAAATAAAACTATCAAAATATCTACTTCAAAAAATTGGTGGTGTGATGTATCAAAGTACATTTAGATCCAATTATTTCCTAACCACATATTTGAAAACAAATATTTAGTAAAAATAATAATACTGAATATTAATCAAATAGAAATAAAACAAAATAACTAATTAATTGTTGTTCAGAATAAAATTTTAGGATCTATCATGCGGTTAATTCAAGATGGAACCTCTGCAACAAAAACACATGTTAGCTTTCCTCTGCTTAATTTTGTGGAGCAATTGCTATGCCAAAGATGCTGAATGATGAAGCTGTGGAATATGAAGATGGAACCCATGCAACAGAAGCACATGTTAGATTTTCTCTGCTTAAGAAATTAATTACAGGGACCGTAGAGCTTTATCAGAGTTGACCACAAAGAAGCATTGCTTTTTTCAATTATGGTGTAGATGTGTAAATATGTTGTATCATTCTTGTCCTCGACACCTGAACCAGAAATTGGTAAGTTTCTTTGTTTGATATGATCTTAAATGATCGAGAGCGTATTGTTGCTCTTTATGGTGACGTATAGGGCTGGGCATATTTCTCGAACCGAACTGAACCAAACCGAACCAAACCGAATAACGTTATTTGGTTCGGTTTCAGATAACCCGAATAACCCAAATGGACACATTATTAAATTTATTCAGCTTTTAGTTCGGTTCGGTTTATTAACCGAATACCAAATTAACCGATTGGGTAACCGAATAAAAACCCAATCCATATAAGGTATGTCTACATACCATATAATTTGCTATTACGAAACCAAGTTATTTTAGATTGGTTTTTTTTTTTTGAGTGAATATGTAAGTTGAAACTCTTAAATCATGATGTCTTCTTGGGAAAATATGAAAAAATAATATTTTTGATCTTCCATTGTTAAATAACGCATAATTAGCACTTGAAACTAAATTAATATAGAACTGAATTGTTTAGCCAAAGTAGAGTAGTTTATCGTGTGAATTTTTATACTTGTGAAAAGTACCTTAGTGCCATGTGTCTATAGATTGCTCTCTCTTCGAACGTGAATTAATTCACTAAGCCATTGATTTTTTTTTTCTCGAGTTGGAAGTGAAAAACAAAGGCAAAATTATGATTTTGGAGATGATTTAAACCTCCGTAATAATCTAGAAAATGTTTCTTCTTCTTTCTTTGTTCATTTTTTTGGTTAAATATTTTCACAATCGTCAAAAAATTTATTCTTATTTAAAATTAAATGTATTATCCGAAATAATCAAAATTACACAAAAGTTATTCTAATTCAGTCATTATTTATAAAACCCAATAAAACCATAAACCGAACCGAAATAGAATTTAATCCCGAATGAAACCTAATACTTTAAAACCAAAAAACCTGAACTGAATCAACCTAATTAACCGAATGCCCACTGACGTATTTGAGTATAAAGCCCATTGGTAAATAAATATTTATATTTATTTGAAGCCCATAGATTATAGGGATAATCTCAAAAATACAACTTTGGAGACACCACAATTCAAAACTACCATTAGACGCTGTGTATTTTCAAAAATACACCCTATGCTAAAGTGAAAGACAAACTTAACCCTGAGTAACAAACACACGCTCTAGTCAATTTCTTTTCTGATTTGTTTAAAAGCCCTTATAAATGAATGGTTTCTGGTTTTCTAATTTGTTTAAAAGCCCTTATAAATGAATAGTTTTTGGTATTCTGATTTGTTTAAAAGCCCTTATAAATGGTTTCTGGTTTATAAATGGCATATGCCTTTGTTTTATCTTCGCAGGTTTTGGTCAAACCTATCGTTGGAGACCCAAATGAATACATACATTTGGTTCCACCAACAAATCCTGATGACAAAGACTTTGAAGGGGTTATTGAACTAGTAAAGCAATGATATCGAATGAAGAGAAACGACTGGCTCCAGGAATGGGTAGATGTATATGTTGCATCAGATTAAATTGGAAATCTGCATAGCAGAAACAATCAGCCAAACAATCCTCCTTCTCCTCCACCTCCTCTCTCTGACAGCCAAAAATTTGACATGCTACTAAAGATAGTTGGAGGTTTGAAGAAAGACGTGAAGGTAATCAAGAAGGCTTTGGGTGTTAACACAGAAAGGGATGGAAAAGAAGAGGAAGTAAGTGAAAGAAAGCTATTAAGTACAAATATCTGAAATTTTGATTGATTTTTGGGATTATTATTGATAATATTATATCATTCATTCTTTTGGAGGCCGAGAAAGATCACTATCATAATGGTTTTAGTGATGGTGGAAAGACTGAAGATCTTGGAGATGGTGAAAAGACTGGAGATCTTGGAGATGGTGGAAAGGCTGGAGATGTTGAAAAGACTAAAGATCCAGGAGACGGCGAATTTATATGGTTTTATATGGTTTTAAAACTAGCATATAAAACCATATAAATTCAATTATAACACACAATATCCAATAATGTTTTATATGGTTTTATAACTAGCATATAAAACCATATAAATTCAACTAAGCAACGGATATCCATTTATAAGAAGATTTATATTGTTTTAAAACTAGCATATAAAACCATATAAATTCAATTAAAAAACCAATATCAAGTAATGCCGCATTTATAAGAGGATTTACATGGTTTTATATGGTTTTAAAACTAGCATATAAAACCATATAAATTCAATTAAACAATTGATATCAAGTAATGCCGCATTTATAAGAGGATTTACATGGTTTTATATAATTTTAAAACTAGCATATAAAACTATATAAATTCAATTAAACAACTGATATCAAATAATACCATATTTATAAGAGAATTTACATGGTTTTATATGGTTTTAAAAGTAGCATATAAAACCATATATTAGGAATAAGCCAAACTAATATTCTCCGATCTCTTTCTCGTTATTCATGTGTTGTCCACTCACATCCGGTAGTTTCATAACGAATATGTTCTTGTAGATGGTCAAGTTGCTTGATATTTTGCCAACAAATCAACAAAACAAGTTTTTGAGAATTACCATGAATCCAAAACCTTGATACTATGAAGGAGAAAGAACGTTTTCCGTGAGCTTTAGTTACCCGCAAAAGATCTTGAATTTGAAGCATGACATATACCAAATTCGATTCAAGCTCAAG
>PKML01056623.1:601895-629586 GCA_002933935.1 Eutrema yunnanense | reverse complement strand
AAGAGAGAGAGAGAGATTTTGATTTTACCAGGATGAGAAGAAAGAGTAAAGGAGCGTTTGGTTAAGATTATGCGTAGCTCGTTTTCGTCTTGTCCTTGTTCTTGGTATAGACAGACTAAGACTGCTGAAGATTTTGCAGGAAAATGTTGAAGAAGATGAGGTTTGTAATTTTGAAAACGTTGGATTAGAAATTGCAATCCGGTAGAATCTGTTGTTTTTGTTGAAGACATATTGGAACAGAGAGTTAAACACTAGAACTATGTTTCTTCTTCTCTTGTTCTTCAGATCTGAATAAAGGGACTTTGTTCTGATAACAAGAATTTGATTCCTAAAAGCATGTCCAATGGTCTTTTTCATATTTTTCTTCAAAAATGAAATTTTTAAAATGAAAGAAAAGTTTTCTCATTTTTATCTTTAAAAAAAATATTCTAAGTACATTATATATCTATTTTATTATTAATTGTTAACAAGACCTTTTGCTTTTCAGTTTTACAAACTTTCATTTACTTATTTTATTAATTTATACCAATTGTTAAGCGTCTTCGGAGTCGGAAAATCCTACCTCTATTCTAAGTACATTATATCTCTATTTTATTATTAAGCGTCTCCGGAGTCGGAAAATCCTACCTCAGACTTTGGTACACACGCATCTTCAGGTTTGTCTTCATTTTCTTTGAACTTAGATGACGACGAAGACATTATTGCTGAATATACATTTAAACGACCGATTGGGGTGAAAAAATCTAAATTGAAAAGAAAAAGTGTTGATCAAACATCACTTGTTATCAACACCTTAGAAGAAGAAAATAGACAGCTTTTGGAGCAACTAAAGAAGACAAGTTCCCAAAGACAACACCATTTAGATATTCAGAGTAAGAATTGAGCTTTGAAAGAACTTAAAAAAAAAAAAAAATTGTTTCAAGACTTGAATTCCATACAAGATATGAATATTCGTACATATGTTCAAACTGAACAAGCACAGATTTTACAGAAAAGGGTTGAACAACAAGCTCCTCCTTCGACATCAATTTCATTTGGATAATATTTTAATGATCTTAATGGATATGGAAACGGTTTACCAGATTATAAGTTGTTAGTTTATGTCGTGTTAAGTTTTATTATTTATAATTTTAATACTAATTATGTATTTTAAATTTTATTGTTGGCTATGTTCTTGTATATTCTATTTAATTTATGTTATTGTATTTTCTCTTTTTTATATGTGATTATTGCATTTTTACTTTATAATTTGATTGAATAAACACATAGTACAAATGACCAACACAAGTTCTATACACTATTAAATTTCGTTTTAATTTTGGTTTATTTTAAAATTAATACCTAAACTATTCAAACCGAAATGAACTTTTTGTCAAAACTATCCAAACCGAAATGAACATTAATCACACTAGAATAAATAATAAAAATCAAATTTAACTAAACGAGATGATTTTCCACACGATATGTGAATTGTGTATTTAATTATGTGATTGTGTATTCTATATATAAACTAGAAGTAGTGTTTACATCTTATTATATATAATGTGAATGTGATTATTAATATAATTTGCATAAAATTGTTTTTTTACTTTTGTCGATAGTTGTTTTCATTTCTTAATTTATATATTGACACATAACTGTTTTTTTAATTGTTTTAATTAGGTAAACTATCTTAATGCATTTTAAAATAAGTAGTATTTTTGCGAATATTTTAAAATGCATAATTTCGTTTTTTTTTAAATGATACGTTATGAAAAACAAAAATCAACTAGCTGTATCAAAATGCATAATTCCATTGTCTCATTCTCTCTCCTGTGGCAAGGTTATCACAAATCGCTAGCCAAGTGATAAAACCATATCGTAGAATCGATTGAGAGAACCAAATCAGTTGACTCCACCAAACTGATGGACAATGGAGCATAACCAATTTTGCTTAGTTTTAACAATATTAAACTTTGAAATTAATAGTATAATTATACAGAATCGCTATTTTTATTTCAAAATTCTGTTATATTTATGAGAAAAAAGGTCTGTAATTATATCAATGGACAATGGATTTAGAATTTCAAAAAAAAAAAAACAATTCTATACAGTCCGTAGATTTATTTTCATTTCTATAATAATTTAAATCGGTAGTGTTACAATAAGTTAAAAATAGTCGATCATCAGAGTTCGATAGTTTGATTGGAAATGTATCATGAGGTAATCTAAAAGGTTTAGGTTACAAGATCGAGTGGCAGTTTGAACAGATAACAATATTAAAGATTACCCAGACTTAGGGGATGTCCAGATTTCTGCAGACAATCTCTTGGTTATAAAAAAAAAAAAAAAAAACAGTCGATCGTGAGAAAGCATGAGTGGTACAAAAGTGGGTGACGTGTCTAATAAATATAGGTCACACAACCACCTAATCTTACGTATCATTCTACTCTCTTTATTGAAATCTATACACCAATTAATGTCACCTACATTTCCTACTTATAAAATTATTTATCTTGTTTTCATTTTTTAATAGGGTTTTTAATACCACACCAAAAAAATCTTGAATGATTGATTCTTCATTCATAGGATTTTCTATAGAAGAATGAGATTATGCTTTATAATGGACTGAATCTATTCTATTAAAACAGAGATTTGGACTGGATTTGTTCGATTATAAGTTATAACACAACTTTATTATTTTACTCCATTTTTGTAGAAAATGATTTAAATTCTTGTTTTGCTTTATCTCAAGTCTTTAATTTAAACAATAGTACTCCTTCCGTTTCACAACAGTATATTTTGACATATTTCACACATATTAAGAAAATTATTAAAAGTTTAATATTACTCTTTATTAATACACTAAATAATTTTTTCTCTCTAAATAATACATTAAAATAATAAGGGTAAAACATGATTTTTGTTTAAAATTATACATTGAAAATATAAAACGACACTCTTTATAAAACGAATGGAGTATAAGTTTTTAATTATGTCCGGAAACTGCATTAATATATTGACCCGACCTTTTGTATATTTCGATTATTTATGTTTCTGTATACTTGTATGTATGTATAAATAAATAAATAAATATATTTTGTTTGTCAGAATAAGTATATATATATATATGTGTGCATATATATATGATATATTTGTGTATTATATATGATATATTTGTGTATTATATGCACACATAACATAAGCAATGATAATTAATTGTTGGCAAGAAAAGAGGACAGTGGTAATTAATACTACGGCAAAGGATGGACATTCTACGTTTAGGTACCTAAAACTATTTGGAAACTATCATGTCACTAAGACAACAAAGCCAATATCAATAGAGTGAGTTACAGTGAGGCACTTTCTCAGCTTTGACTTTACACTTATAGATACTTTTTAACTGTTCAAATTTTTTAAATACCAAGATATCCTTGGGTGGGAGAGAGAACGTGTGTGTAGGTGTAGGTGTAGGTATAGTTTTTCTCTTTTGTTTATTTTCTCTCCTTCCTCTCTTTTTCTCTTTCTTGTTTTTGTTTTCACATTTGTTTTGCTTATTTCTTTTTATAAAAAAATAATTTCACATTTTTTTTTGCATTATAAAATATGTTTTTTCTCAATACTTTGATACCAATTTCACAATATTTTACTAACATGTTGTTCGAATACATTGGACGAACGCATGCGTATCTACATAGTTTCGTCCACGTGGGCGCATTTAAATGGATAGACATGTGCGTATCGTCCACGTGGACGCATTTAAATGGATGTGTATGCGTATCCACACAAATATCGTCCACGTGTACGCACCTACGTGGATATGCATGCGTATCCACTCAAATATCGTCCACGTGTACGCAGCTACATGGATACACATGCGTCGTATCCACAATGTTCGACTTCTGAACCATGAATTTTCTTGTTCGGGTTATCGTTACCCTTCTTTGGATTTCAAATCCGAGATCGAGGGGCTTAACCAAAGGGATATATATTCACAACGAGGGCATAAATACGCTGTCGAAAATTTTTCCAACGAATATCCAACGACTTTCCGATGGAGGATTCCAACTACAATGCCCGTCGAAAAGACGTTGGAAAGTTTCCGACGGATATTCAACAATTTTCCGACGAGGCAGTCCAACTAAAACTCCGTTGGAAAATCATTAAAAATCCCTCTGACGGGAACTGGTTGTCGGAAATCCGTCGAAAAATACGGCAGAAAATTAATCAGAAAAGTTACAAAACATTATAGATGCAGAAAATTAAATTTGATTCGGTTCAGTTTTTCGATTCCGGGTATTTTGCCAAGGTCTGTCATCTCCCTTTTGTTAAAGTCAAGTCAACAAGAAAATGAGAAAAAGAAAGATATAAGAGAGAAAAAAAAGCAAGAGAAAAAGATGAAAGAGAGAAGAGATAATGGTAGGGATAATATAGTATAAACACAAGAAGTATGCTAAATGTAAGTGTTTCTAGGTGTAATTTCCTTGAAGCAGTCTTAGAGTGTAATTATATTTTTTTAAAGTGTCTCTAGATGTAATCTTCTCATATCAATAACCTTTTTATTTATTTTTAATATTTTTAAAAGTATTTTTGTACTTTTTGATTGAGTCATTCATTAAATATAAGTGTTTTTAGGTGTAATTTCCTTGAAGCTGTCTTAGAGTGTAACTTTACTTTAGAAAAATGTCTCTAGATGTAATTTTCTCATATCAATAATTTTTTTATTTATTTTTAATCTTTTTAAAGCATTTTTGTACTTTTTGATTGAGTCATTCATTAAATTTTGCCTGCCTGATGAATTATTTATCAGATAGAAGTTTCAAGATATATATGTGTTTAAACTTTTAAAGACTAGAAAAAAAACTTCTATGAAATGTCAGGTGAGAATAGGGAGAGAAAAAAAGGCAAAAAAATTAAGACTGTTATAAATGAAATGCAAAGAAACTTGTTATAATCTACCTTATAAAGAGTGAAGGGGGCTCTCCAGAGCTGACATTTGCCTCCCCCTTATTGGTCAGTTTTTTTTTAATTATCAAATAATTGAGAAAATAATCAATACTTATGCATTTATGATAATTTTAAAGTAAAAAAATCATTTAAACAAGTATAAATTCATGCTATTCATATATCTAAAATATATCTATGAAAAACGAGAAGACAAAATTAACTTAAAACATTTAATATATATAAAGAAAAAAATATATAACTACCCACTCAATGGTTGCTATTCTATTCATATAACAAATTTTGTCTAAATTCAAAGGTATGTTAAATTGTTCTTTTAAATACAAACTTAACATATGTATTATGTATATTATTGCAAGTGTTGATTCTTTTAAGTATGTTATTTATAGTTTCACAAGAAAGAAATTTGACTACTTTTTGGCATGCAAACAGTCTAACTTATGACGAGTTTCCTACAATATTTGTTTAGGATAAAAAAACACGACTAAGAGGAAAAAGCACCGATAAGACATTTAACATTAATTCATCAACATGTGAGCTATATTATCTACGAATGATTATAAATCACAAAAGAAATTATATGAGCTATGAAGTTATTCGAACCGTTAGAAGCGTTTACACATAAATTTTTCAAAGAAAATTGTTATGTCATAAGACTTTTTGATGGTGATAATGAATTCTATGAATCAATGGCCGCATCAGAACATGGTGATAACACATAGTGAATGGTTTCAAAGTTTGGGGGAGACGAATGCAAACCCTAGAAAAGAAGGCAAATAGATTACAAGAAGATGAAAGTCAAACAGTTTTATTTGTAAACACACATGGGCTATTCACAATATTATAAACTCATTGTTTTATTTTATATATTTATTTTAGTTTAATAATAAAGAAAATTGGAAAGCACAAATTAATTATACAGTAATAAAACAAATTCATCAAATTGCCTCTATCTCGAATTAGGTTGTATTTATTAAACTACAAAAAAATTAATCATATTTTACTAAACACAAATTAGAAAATATATATAACATATAAACAAGACTCTTCCAGCGATGATTTGTTTTGGAATATAAATTATCGCGGATTCAATCTCATGAATTACAAAAGGCAAGGCTAAAGATTTCGGACGAAGAAAGGAGCAAGAGAGACGCTTAAGGAGTCGAAGAACAGGATTCTTAATCGAACGACAACATTTCAGCTTGCTTCAATGGGGCATGTGTCGTCGGGAAAGGGGCATCACCAGGCGGGTCCGGTGAAGATGGGCAACATGTATTTACCGGTGGTGGAATGGCTGCATCGCCGTTTATGCTAGGGAACCAATACCATCCGGTTTATGTAACTGGAATGTTGGGGAATTCGGCTTTAGCAGCAACAGCCGGAGGAGGTTATATGTATCCGATGTTGACGAGTGCTCAAACCCATGGTGGGTTGAGCCATGATTAGTTGCAGTCGAGCCAGATGGGTGGTATTGGTGAACCAGGCGTTGGTGATGGTCTATCAGTTCTGGAATCTTACTTTAGAGGTCAGAGCATGCCTAATTCTTATCCTGATTCAGATACCGGGAAAAGAGGGGATGGTAAAGATTCGGATGTTGGCGGCTCGTTTCATGGCTACTCAAACTATTCATGGTACGCTCTTGATGTAACCTCTTGTGTTTTATAGCAATGCGTGTGCTCATATTGTGGTTTAAATGTCTTTGGATAAGCATATGTTGCATGATTCATAGTATGAGCGTATGTATTTGACTTAATGGATAAATATAATGGGTTACGACTTTGTAGTAGTAATCGGAATATCAGCTGACATGATGTCTCTCTAGATCTGCATTTGTTACGAAATTTTTTTTTAAAAAAAGCACCAAAAAACCTTTAAATAAAAATAACCGAGCGTTAGCGCGGGGACTCATCTAGTCTGAATAATATTTAGAGGAAAATTAACGACAACAAATTCTTACAGTAAATGACCATGAACATTTTTTTCAATTAGGTATATGAATATTGAACTTTTTATATAATTACTAGAGAGAAAGATGGAAATTTAGCCAAGACATAAGGCTATTGATAAGGAGTAAGCCCATTACAACAATAATAGAATTAACAATTGATAAACTTTTGTTGATTTTAAATCTATTCATGGATTGCATGTCACACAAATTCAGATTTAGCCGTTTTAGAATTTGCTTATTCAAGACAATGTGTTAGATTATGTATTTTAATAAAATAATGAATTTAATTATGAATTTAATTACAGCAATAATGGAATTTTAGCCAACAAATAAGGATATTGAATAAGGGGTAAACCCGGTGAGATTCAACACATAACATGTTAGCTTTCCTCTGCTTAAAAAATTAATTACAGAGACCGTATACCTTTATCAGAGTTGACCACAAAGAAGCATTGCTTTTTCCAGTTATGGTGTAGATGTGTAAAGATGTTGTATCATTCTTGTCCTCGGCACCTGAACCAGAAATTGGTAAGTTAGTTTATTTGATATGAACTTAAATGATCGAGAGCGTATTGTTGCTCTGTTATGGTGACGTATAGGGCTGGTCATATTTCCCGAACCGAACTGAACCAAACCGAATAACGTTATTTAGTTCGGTTTCAAATAATCCGAATAACCCAAATGGACACATTATTAAATTTATTCAGTTTTTGATTCGGTTCGGTTTATTAACCGAATACCAAATTAACCGTTTGGGTAACCGAATAAAAACCCAACTCATATAAGGTATGTCTACATACCATATAATTTGCTATTACGAAACCAAGTTATTTTAGATTGGTTTTTTTTTGGAGTGAATGTGTAACTTGAAACTCTTAAATCATGATGGCTTCTTTGGAAAATATGAAAATAATATTTTTGATCTTCCATTGTTAAGGAACGCATAATTAGCACTTGAAACTAAATTAATATAGAACTGAATTGTTTAGCCAAAGTAGAGTAGTTTATCGTGTGAATTTTTATACTTGGAAAAAGTACCTTAGTGCCATGTGTCCATAGATTGCTTTCTCTTCGAACGTCAATTAATTCATTAAGCCATTGATTATTTTTTTTTTGTCGAGTTGGAAGTGAAAAACAAAGGCAAAACTATAATTTTTGGAGATGATTTTAACCTCCGTAATAATCTAGAAAATGTTTTTTCTTCTTTCATTTTTTTGGTTAAATATTTTCATAATCGTCAAAATTTTTATTCTTATTTAAAATTAACTGTATTATCCAAAATAATCAAAATTACACAAAAGTGATTCTAATTCGATCATTATTTATAAAATCTAAAAATACCAAAAACCGAACTGAAATAGAATTTAATCCCGAATAAAACCTAATACTTTAAAACCAAAAAACCCAAAAAACAAAAAAACTGAACCAAACCAAACCAATTAACCGAATGCCCACTGACGTANTATATATATATATATATATATATATACATATATTTATATTTATTTAAAGCTTATAGATTATAACTATGAGATTTTTTGAATTTTTGTTTTTTTTTAAATGGCTGCTGAGGTGGCGGAATGAGGAGAGACCGAAGGTAACTTTATATATATAGATAGAAGATAATCTAAACTTTTTTTTTTCGGAGCAATATGGAATTTTAATAAAGATTGAATAAACTTTGTTTTTTCTTTGTAATAAAAAGTTACTCCATCTAAAATTTATTGAATTATAGACGTTTATTATATGGAAGATGAAAAATGAATACTACAATTTTGTGATAATAAGAAAAACAAATATCTGAATTTCAACTATTCAAAAATGTTTAATTTCAGACCTGTATTTGTAATCGGTGCTAAAACATGCGTCAACTTCGGAAATTTGGCTTTTTCCGACCCGAATTAGTAACCGGTGCTAAAACATACATCAACTTCTTAATAATTTGAATCTCATACTTAAACTTTTAATTTCGTGCTATAACATACATGATATCAAACGTTGTTAAGGAGCCGTGATGCGGTCATCAAACCAAAAGACGAAGACTACGAGCCCAAGATGATGCAGCTCAACTGTACTATATTCTCACCTCAACTAGAGCATTTCTCGAAGTGGAATCAGTCCAATCTGAGTTCAGATGAAGAAGTCATTCAACTTCCAAGTCAAGTGATTCCTAGCATACGTGATTCGGACATACATGCGTTCAAAGAATTCTTCCCACCAAACCCGAAGGAATCAATCTACAAACCAAATTGTTTTGGAATCTTGATTCATCAAAGCAACCGGTAAAATTGGATTCACAACAACGCCGGTTCAGAGTTGAGAGATATGACTTTTACAAGTCAACCGATCATGCACAGTAGGGCATGCAGCAGATTGGTTGACTTGTAAAATTCATATCTCTCCACTCTGAATCGGCGTTGTTGTGAATCCAATTTTCCCGGTTGCTTTGATGAATCAAGATTCTAGAACAATGTGGTTTGTATCTTGATTCCTTCGGGTTTAGTTGGAAGAATTATTTGAATGCACGTATGTCTGAATCGCGTATGCTGGGAATCACTTGACTTGGAAGTTGAATAACTTCTTCATCTGAACTTGGATTGGACTGATTCCACTTCGAGAACTGCTCTAGTTGAGGTAAGAATATAGTCCAGTTGATCTGCATCATCTTGGGCTCGTAGTCTTCGTCTTTTGGTTTCATGACCGCATCACGGCTCATTCACAGCGTTTGATCTCATGTATGTTTTGATTAATTTCCAACAACAAAAAAAAATGTTGTTACAATCTACAATAATGTTTGATTTGATTAATATCTAAATTTAGATTAACTTTATGTAATATATAAATTTTTGTTTTCAATGTGGATTGAATTAAAAATAAATTATTTATTAAATTTGTATAATAAAAATTTATTAAATTATAGACGTTTATTATATGGAAAATAAATATTACGGGTTGGTGATATTAAGAAAAATAAAACTTTGTAAAGATTTTTAGCTATCACGTTATTAAATTATAGAATATTTTTAGGAAAGAATATATAAACTTTATTCTTTTAAAATAATTAACCATAAAGATACGATTTGAAAAAAAGAAAAAAAAGGATAAAATAGTAAACGCAATAGATTTTGTGCTAAGACTTTTAAATAATATAAGCAAATAATAACATTTGCAATTGTTTTATTATTTCACAAAAAAAAATTATTACCAGATTTAATATTTTTATTAAAAATGTATCAATAAAATTACAAGAAATCCTCAAAGTGTTCTCAAATGTGGATAGAAATTCTCAAAAGATTCTGCGGATAGTGGAAACAAAAGCAATAACCTGGGAAACGGCACAGTATAGCGAACCAGACACAACTTCTCAACAAATCGGACATAATACGGGTCAACTAGATGGATATATTGGATTGACATGCTATATAGATGGTTCGCGGAAGGAAACATATAACTATTCTGGTCTAGGATGGTTCTGCTTTCATGAGGGAGTCAAAGGTGTAATTATGGGGTCCCGTAACCTGTGAAGAAGGTTATCCCCGCTGCACGTAGAATTGGAAGCGCTCATCTGGGCGATGCATTGCATGATTGCAAATCACAAGACGGCGATAGCCTCTGCAACGGACTGCTCAGAGTTGGTGAAGATGGTGTCTACACCCAAGGAGTGGCCGGCTTTTACACTACATTTGGAGGAGTTCAAGATGAGCAAGGAGGTATTCACCTATTTCTCAATCACACACATCCCACGCGCGAGTAACACAGCGGCAGACAAGTTAGCACGAGGTGCTCGCGTCTACCCATCAGATTTCACTTATGTAAACTCGATACCCCCGATTTGGTTTACCGAATCGTAATAGGTATTAAGGCTGTTGACAAAAAAAAAAAATTACAAGAAAATTTTAGACAAATTGTTTTATATTGAATACGTCAAATTTTATATAATAATATATAAAACTCCCAGCCATAAATACTTAGGGATGTGTTTGCTTGGCAGCACCAAACAAACACACCATCAATGAAAGCCTTAGAAGCCTAAAGAGCTCTATTTCCTCGCAAGGAGATCTTGGATTTTGATTTCAAAATAATATATAGGATTTGACAATAATAATTTTAGTTTTTGTGCTTATTTTGCGTCATTGTACATAATATTGAGCTTGTTATATGTTATATTTCCCTTTCGCGCGCGTGAGATTTTTCTTTTTCTTCACCACATGATAGAAACCGTGAAACATTGGAAGATAATGACATTGAATTTGAATGGTTATGCTGCGATTATCAAGAAGAATTTTAAAAATATACTACAAATTGCTAAATAATCATTGAATTCTTGCTTGATTATTACGTATGTGTTTCATCAAAAACTCGACATTATCTAAACAAACAAATTTAGATTTAAACAAAAAACATAACGCCGATCACCAATTACAAAAATAACGTAAAATTTTTATAATGTAAATGTAATGATAAACACGGTAACGTAAACTCCGAGATAGTTGGATTTTTTCTTAAAAAAGGTACTCCAAAATATTGGGAGGATCTCGCAAAAATGGATACCAAATAATCATTAAAAATATATATATTTTTGGAGCGATTTGAAATTTCCAACAACAAAAAAAAAGTTGTTACAATCTACAATAACGTTTGTTTTGATTAATATCTAACTTTAGATTAACTTTATGTAGTATACGAATTTTTGTGTTCAATGTGGATTGAATTAAAAAATAAATTATTTATTAAATTAGTGTAATAATTTTTTTTTAAATTATAGACGTTTATTATATGAAAAATAAATATTACGGGTTTGTGATAATTAAAAAACTAATCTTTGTAAATATTTTTAGCTATCACGTTATTAAATTATAGAATATTTTTAGGAAAGAATATATAAACTTTATTCTTTTAAAATAATTAACCATAAAGATACGATTTGAAAAAAAAGGATAAAATAGTAAACGCAATAGATTTTGTGCTAAGACTTTTAAATAATATAAGCAAATAATAGCATTTGCAATTGTTTTATGATTTCACAAAAAATAATTATTAACAGATTTAATATTTTTATTAAAAATGTTTCAATAAAATTACAAGAAAATTTTAGACAAATTGTTTTATATTGAATACGTCAAACTTTATATAATAAGATATAAAACTCCCATCCATAAATACTTAGGGATGTGTTGGCTTGGCATCACCAAACAAACACACCATCATTCAAAGCCTTAGAAGCCTAAAGAGCACTATTTCCTCGCAAGGAGATCTTGGATTTTGATTTCAAAATAATATATAGGATTCGCCAATAATAATTTTAGTTTCTGTCGTAAATATATAGCATATTTTGCGTCATTATACATAATATTGAGCTTGTTATATGTTATATTTCCCTTTCGCGCGCGTGAGATTTTTCTTTTTCTTCACCACATGATAGATACCGTGAAACATTGGAAGATAATGACATTGAATTTGAATGGTTATGCAGCGATTATGAAGAAGAATTTTAAAAATATACTACAAATGGCTAAATAATCATTGAATCTTTGCTTGATTATTACGTATGTGTTTCATCACAAACTCGACATTATCTAAAGAAAAGAATTTAGATTTAAACAAAAAACATAACGCCGATCACAAATTACAAAAATAACGTAAATTTTTTATAATATAAATGTAATGATAAACACGGTAACGTAAACTCCGAGATAGTTGGATTTTTTTCTTAAAAAAGGTATTCCAAAATATTGGAACATCAGGATCTCGAAAGAATGGATACCAAACAACCACATAATCATAAAAAACAAATATATATATTTGTTTTTTTTTTTTTGGAGCAATTTGAAATTTCNTTTTGTTTTCAATGTGGATTGAATTAAAAAAAATTATTTATTAAATTAGTATAATAAAAGTTTATTAGATTATAGAGTTTATAATATGGAAAATAAATATAACAGTTTTGTGATAATAAGAAAAATAAATCTTTGTAAAGATTTTTAGCTATCAATCTATTAAATTATAGAGTATTTTTTAGGAAAGAATATATAAACTTTATCCTTTTAAAATAATTAGCCAAAAAGATACTATTTGAAAAAAAAAATAATAATAAAAAAAGATAAAATAGTAAACGCAATAGATTTTGTGCTAAGACTTTTAAATAATATAAGAAAATAATAACATTTGCAATTGTTTTATGATTTCACAAAAAAAAAATTATTACTAGATTAAATATTTTTATTAAAAATTTATCTATAAAATTACAAAAACAATTTAGACAAATTGTTTTATATTGAATACATCAAACTTTATATAATAAGATATATCCCATCCATAAATACTTAGGGATATGTTGGCTTGGCAGCACCAAACAAACACACCATCCTCCAAAGCCTAAAGAGCTCTATTTCCTCGCAAGGAGATCTTGGATTTTGATTTCAAAATAATATATAGGATTTGCCAATAATAATATTAGATTATGTCACAAATATATAGCTTATTTTGCGTCATCGTACATAATATTGAGCTTGCTATATATAATATTTCTCTTTCGCGCGTGTGAGATTTTTCTTTTTCTTCACCACATGTAGAAACCGTGAAACATTGGAAGATAATGACATTGAATTTGAATGGTTATGCAGCGATTATCAAGAAGAGTTTTAAAAATATACTACAAATTGCTAAATAATCATTGAATCTTTGCTTTATTATTACGTATGTGTTTCATCACAAACTCGACATTATCTAAAGAAAAAAAAATTAAATTTAAACAAAAAACATAACGCCGATCAACAATTACATAAATAAAGTGAAATTTTTATAATATAAATGTAATGAAGGTAACGTAAACTCCGAGATAGTTGGATTTTTCTTTAAAAAAAGTGGAACATCGGGATCTCGCAAGAATGGATACAAAAAACCACATAATCATTAAAAAACAAAAAAAAATAAAAAAAATTTTTGGAGCGATTTGAAATTTCCAACAAAAAAAAATGTTGTTACAATCTACAATAATGTTTGTTTTGATTAATATCTAACTTTAGATTAACTTTATGTAATATATGAATTTTTGTTTTTAATTTGGATTGAATTAAAAAATAATTGTTTATTAAATTAGTATAATAAAAATTTATTAAATTATAGACGTTTATTATATAGAAAATAAATATTACGATTTTGTGATAATAAAAAAAAAATCTTTGTAAATATTTTTAGCTATCAAGTTATTAAATTATAGAGTATTTTTTAGGAAATAATATATAAATTTTATTCTTTTAAAATAATTAACCATAAATATACAATTTGAAAAAAAAAATTAATAAAAAGGATAAAATAGTAAACGCAATAGATTTTTTTTCTAAGACTTTTAAATAATATAAGCAAATAAAAACGCAATAGATTTTGTGCTAAGACTTTTAAATAATATAAAAAAATATTTTTATTAAAAACGTATCTATAAAATTATAAGAAAATTTTAGACAAATTGTTTTATATTGAATACATTAAACTTTATATAATAAGATATGAAACTCCCATCCATAAATACGTAGAGATGTGTTGGCTTGGCAGCACCAAACAAACACACCATCATTCAAAGCCTTAGAAACCTAAAGAGCTCTATTTCCTCGCAAGGAGATTTTGGATTTTGATTTCAAAATAATATATAGGATTTGCCAATAATAATTTTAGATTATGTCATAAATATATAGCTTATTTTGCGTCATTGTACATAATATCGAGCTTGTTATATATAACTTTTCCTTTTCGCGCGTGTGAGATTTTTCTTTTTCTTCACCACATGATAGAAACCATGAAACATTGGAAGATAATAACATTGAATTTGAATGGTTATGCAGCAATTACCAAGAAGAATTTTAAAAATATACTACAAATTGCTAAATAATCATTGAATCTTTGCTTGATTATTACGTATGTGTTTCATCACAAACTCGACATTATCTAAGGAAAAAAATTTAGATTTAAACAAAAAACATAGCGCTGATCAACAATTACATAAATAAAGTGAAAATTTTATAATATAAAAGTAATGACGGTAACGTAAACTCCGAGATAGTTGGATTTTTCTTAAAAAAAGGTACTCCAAAATATTGGAACATCGGGATCTCGCAAGAATGGATACAAAAAACCACATAATCATTAAAAAACAAAAACAAATTTTTAAAAAAAATATNAATAACCCATTATGATCCAAATTTCCAACTCATTTAATTAATGGATTGGTTTGGTTTGGATCAACTCATTACATTTAAACCATTATGACACCCCAATTGATAGCTAAAAATCTTTACAAAGATTTATTTTTCTTATTATCACAAAATCGTAATATTTATTTTCTATATAATAAACGTCTATAATTTAATAAATTTTTATTATACTAATTTAATAAATAATTTTTTAATTCAATCCACATTGAAAAAAAAATCATATTGTAATATATGAATTTTTTTTCAATGTGGATTGAATTAAAAAATTATTTATTAAATTAGTATAATAAAAATTTATTAAATTATAGACGTTTATTATATAGAAAATAAATATTACGATTTTGTGATAATAAGAAAAATAAATCTTTGTAAAGATTTTTAGCTATCAATTGGGGTGTCATAATGGTTTAAATGTAATGAGTTGATCCAAACCAAACCAATCCATTAATTAAATGAGTTGGAAATTTGGATCATAATGGGTTATTGGTTTTAATGAGTTGAGTTAATATGGGTTAATGGTTTACCCATAACCAAACCAATAACATCTCCCTTTCACTCTCACGAAGCTCTCTCACACCAAAAACGTAAAATCTCATTTTCCCGCCAAAACGTAAAATCTCGTTTTCCCGCCAAAAACGTAAAATCTCGTTTTCCCGCCAAAAACATAAAATCTCGTTTTCCCGCCAAAAACGTAAAATTCCGTTTTCCCGCCAAAAACGTAAAATTTTGTTTTCCCGCCAAAAACGTAAAATTCCATTTTCTCGCCTAAAATGTAAAATCTCGTTTTCTCGCCAAAGACGTAAAATTCGATTTTTCCGCCAAAAACGTAAAATTCCATTTTCCCGCCAAAAACGTAAAATCTCGTTTTCCCGCCAAAAACATAAAATCTCGTTTTCCCGCCAAAAACGTAAAATTCCGTTTTCCCGCCAAAAACGTAAAATTCCGTTTTCCCGCCAAAAACGTAAAATTTTGTTTTCCCGCCAAAAACGTAAAATTCCATTTTCTCGCCTAAAATGTAAAATCTCGTTTTCTCGCCAAAGACGTAAAATTCGATTTTTCCGCCAAAAACGTAAAATTCCATTTTCCCGCCAAAAACGTAAAATCTCGTTTTCCCGCCAAAAACATAAAATCTCGTTTTCCCGCCAAAAACGTAAAATTCCGTTTTCCCGCCAAAAA
The DNA here is from genome assembly GCA_002933935.1 of Eutrema yunnanense. NCBI lineage: Eukaryota > Viridiplantae > Streptophyta > Magnoliopsida > Brassicales > Brassicaceae > Eutrema > Eutrema yunnanense. The sequence continues at coordinate 613,311 of PKML01056623.1, read as the reverse complement.
CGTAAAATTTCGTTTTCCCGCCAAAAACGTAAAATTCTGTTTTCCCGCCAAAAACGTAAAATTTCATTTTCCCGCCTAAAACGTAAAATCTCGTTTTCTCGCCAAAGACGTAAAATTCGGTTTTTCCGCCAAAAACGTAAAATTCTATTTTCCTGTCAAAAACGTAAAATCTCGTTTTTCCGCCAAAAACATAAAATCTCGTTTTCCCGCCAAAAACGTAAAATTCCGTTTTCCCGCCAAAAACGTAAAATTTTGTTTTCCCGCCAAAAACGTAAAATTCCATTTTCTCGCCTAAAATGTAAAATCTCGTTTTCTCGCCAAAGACGTAAAATTCGATTTTTCCGCCAAAAACGTAAAATTCCATTTTCCCGCCAAAAACGTAAAATCTCGTTTTCCCGCCAAAAACATAAAATCTCGTTTTCCCGCCAAAAACGTAAAATTCCGTTTTCCCGCCAAAAACGTAAAATTCCGTTTTCCCGCCAAAAATGTAAAATTTTGTTTTCCCGCCAAAAACGGAAAATTCCATTTTCTCGCCTAAAACGTAAAATCTCGTTTTCTCGCCAAAGACATAAAATTCGGTTTTCCTGCCAAAAACGTAAAATTCGGTTTTCTCGCCAAATAGTGAAATTGTGTTTCCCCGCCAAATACGTTAAATTTTGTTTTCTTGCCAAAACATTAAATCTTGTTTTTCCAGAAAAAACATAAAATATTATTTTCTGCCAAAAATGTAAAATCTCGTTTTTGTTAGAGAATCAATCTCATAAGTTTATCCAATTTTGACGGGAATGAAAAGTCAACTCTAGTGTCAACTTGAAAGTTTTTTTTTTATTGAATTCTTTCTTAAGGGAAGAAAAAAAAAAGCAAGTTGAATTCAATATTTAATGGGTAAACTCATTAAAACCATTAACTCATTAACATAATAAGTTAATGGTTTGATCCAAACCATTTGCTTAATGAGTTGGTTAAACCATAACTCATTTAGTAATGAGTTAATAAGTTAATGGATTGGTTTGGTTTGGATCAACCAATTTGACACCCCTAGCTATCAAGTTATTAAATTATAGAGTATTTTTTAGGAAAGAATATATAAACTTTATTCTTTTAAAATAATTAACCATAAAGATACTATTTGAAAAAAATAATAATAAAAAGGATAAAATAGTAAACGCAATAGATTTTGTGCTAAGACTTTTAAATAATATAAGCAAATAAAAACGCAATATATTTTGTGGTAAGACTTTTAAATAATATAAACAAATATTTTTTATTAAAAACATATATATAAAATTACAAGAAAATTTTAGACAAATATTTTTATATTGAATACATCAAACTTAATATAATAAGATATATCCCAGCCATAAATACTTAGGGATGTGTTGGCTTGGCAGCACCAAACAAACACACCATCATTCAAAGCCTTAGAAGCCTAAAGAGCTCTATTTCCTCGCAAGGAGATTTTGGATTTTGATTTCAAATTAATATATAGGATTTGCCAATAATAATATTAGATTATGTCACAAATATATAGCTTATTTTGCGTCATTGTACATAATATTGAACTTGTTATATATAATATTTCCCTTTCGCGCGTGTGAGATTTTTCTTTTTCTTCACCACATGATAGAAACCGTGAAACATTGGAAGATAATGACATTGAATTTGAATGGTTATGCAGCGATTATCAAGAAGAATTTTAAAAATATACTACAAATTTCTAAATAAGCATTGAATCTTTGCTTGATTATTACGTATGTGTTTCATCACAAACTCGACATTATCTAAAGAAAAAAATTTAGATTTAAACAAAAATACATAACGCCGATCAACAATTATATAAATAAAGTGAAATTTTTATAATATAAATGTAATGACGGTAACGTAAACTCCGAGATAGTTGGATTTTTCTTAAAAAATGTACTCCAAAATATTGGAACATCGGGATCTCGCAAGAATGAATACAAAAAATCACATAATCATTAAAAACAAAAAAAAATAAAAAATATATTTTTGTCGCGATTTGAAATTTCCAACAAATAAAAAAAGTTGTTACAATCTACAATAATGTTTGTTTTGATTAATATCTAACTTTAGATTAACTTTATGTAATATATGAATTTTTTGTTTCAATGTGGATTGAATTAAAAAAAATATTTATTAAATTAGTATAATAAAAATTTATTAAATTATAGACGTTTATTATATAGAAAATAAATATTACGATTTTGTGATAATAAGAAAAATAAATTTTTGTAAAGATTTTTAGCTATCAAGTTATTAAATTATAGAGTATTTTTTAGGAAAGAATATATAAACTTTATTCTTTTAAAATAATTAACCATAGAGATACGATTTGAAATAAAATAATAATAAAAAAGGATAAGATAGTAAACGCAATAGATTTTGTGCTAAAATTTTTAAATAATATAATAAGCAAATAAAAACGTAATAGATTTTTTGCTAAGACTTTTAAATAATATAAACAAATATTTTTTTTATTAAAAACGTATCTATTTAATTACAAGAAAATTTTAGACAAATTATTTTATATTGAATACATCAAACTTTATATAATAAGATATGAAACTCCCATCCATAAATACTTAGGGATGTGTTGGCTTGGCAGCACCAAACAAACACACCATCATTCAAAGCCTAAAGAGCTCTATTCATCGCAAGGAGATCTAGGATTTTGATTTCAAAACACAGGTAAAATTTTTGTTTTTTTTTTCTGCCAGATTCTAATTTTTTTGGAATAATCGTTTGGATCCATAAAAGATCAGATTTTCATTTTTGTCCAACAAATTTTGAGAAAACCCACAATGAATCTTGTAGTTGTAGAGAGACTGACTAAAGCTTCTTCTCCGCCATGGATGTAGCTTGAAAATCAAAAACCCATTTCTTCGATTTCGCTGCAAAAAACTCGTTTAACCATTTTTCTCCTCTCTTACCCATCTCTAGGTCTCTCGTCGAAAGAGATGACTTCTCACATTCCGTCTTTGAATCCGTCACTTACACTGATCCCAAAGCCCGAGCCAGGCTTTGAATCCGACCCACAAGCCCCGATTTCATCATCCTCCATCATCAATTTCAACCTCCCCGTCGAAGCTTATCCTACCCTCGAACCCAGCTTGTACACGGAGTTCAACAATGTGGCGGAGACGTTTCGCTCAGCGTTCGCTCAACGCCTTAAGCGTCACGAGGACGTCAAGGTGCTCGATTCTCTCGATTCTCTAACCGGAGCAATCGTACCGGTGGAGGAAGAGCCGATTTCGGTTAGTTACTCAACCAGTGACGCTTCACCGTCCGTTGTTACTCGAAGGCCGAAGCCGCAGGAACGTTCGTCGGAGCTGGTGAGGATCACTGATGTTGGGCCAGAAGGAGAGAGACAGTTCCGAGAGTATGTGAGGAAGACGAGGATGATCTACGATTCGCTTAGGATCTTCTTGATAATGGAATATCAGCGTGAAGGGATTGGGATGGGAAGGAGAGGTAGGCCTGATAGTAAAGCTGCTTCGATGATGAAAGATCGTCTCTTGTGGATGAATCGTGACAAACGCATCGTGGGTTCGATTCCTGGAGTTCAAGTTGGGGATATCTTCTTTTTTAGGCTTGAGTTGTGTGTTGTTGGTTTACATGGACAGACACAAGCTGGGATTGATTATCTCATAGGGAGTCGTAGCTCTAATGGAGAGCCAATTGCTACGAGTGTGATTGTTTCAGGTGGGTATGAGGATGATGATGATCAAGGAGATGTGATTATGTATACAGGACATGGCGGGCAAGACAAGCTTGGTAGGCAAGCTGAACATCAGAAGCTAGAAGGTGGGAATCTCGCCATGGAACGGAGTATGTATTATGGGATTGAAGTGAGAGTAATTAGAGGGTTTAAGTACGAGAACTCGGTTTCAAGCAAAGTTTATGTATATGATGGGCTTTTTAGGATTGTCGATTCCTGGTTCGATGTTGGGAAATCTGGTTTCGGTGTGTTCAAATTTAGGCTGGAGAGAATTGAAGGACAGGTCGAGATGGGTACCTCGGTTATGAAGCTTGCTAAGACTCTTAAAACCAACCCGTTGTCTGTGAGACCGACTGGTTACATCACTTTCGATATCTCGAATAGGAAGGAGAATGTTCCTGTCTATTTATTTAACGACATTGACAACGACCAAGAACCGTTGTATTACGAGTACCTTGCCAAAGCTTCGTTTCCCCCTGGCTTATTATTTCAACATCGTAGTAATGCAAGTGGATGCAACTGTATCTCAGGTTGTAGCAGTGGCTGCCTTTGTTCAATTAAGAATGGTGGTGAGTTTGCTTATGATTATAATGGGAATCTAATAAGACAGAGACCGTTGATACATGAGTGTGGACCGGCATGTCAGTGCCCTCCAAATTGTCGAAACCGTGTGACTCAAAAGGGTTTGAGGAATAGACTAGAAGTGTTTAGGTCAGTTGAAACGGGTTGGGGAGTTCGGTCTTTGGATATATTACATGCAGGTGCTTTTATTTGTGAGTATGCTGGGGTTGCTTTGACAAGGGAACAAGCCAACATTGTGACCATGAATGGTGATACATTGGTATATCCTGCTCGGTTTTCTTCTGCTAGATGGGAAGCTTGGGGGGATTTGTCTCAGGTCTTTCCTGATTACGAGCGACCTTCGTATCCTCAGATTCCTCCTGTTGATTTTGCAATGGATGTGTCAAAGATGAGGAATGTTGCTTGTTACATAAGCCACAGTACTGATCCGAATGTCATTGTCCAGTTAGTACTGCATGATCACAACAATCTAATGTTCCCTCGGGTTATGCTTTTTGCTGCTGAGAACATTCCTCCCATGACTGAGCTCAGCCTTGATTATGGAGTATCTAGTGAATGGAGCCCCAAGCTCGCCATTTGTAATTAAAATCGTCCTTAACCAGGCTGCCATATTTTTCCAGGTAAAACTAAGTTAACAGTTTAATAAGTTCACAAAAGAAGCCTGTAGTGTTATGCTAATTAAAAAAAAAACACCAGCAAGCAATGGTTCCAAATGGGTCTTGCATGTTTAAACAAAAGCATATATGGTTGCATTAGCTTGAGACATGTTGCAGGTTGTATTGCGCTATAAATGGTGCAACTTGGTGTCTGGTTTCATTTTAAAATGACGGTTTTGAGCTGAATGTGATTAGAATTTTGTTTGAGAGACAGTTTGTTGTGAAGATTTCTTCTGTTTTGCTCCTGCACTGAGAAAACCAAAGATGTGATTTTAATGTTTGTAGTCATATTTTCTTCCTCTGAATTCGATATGTATTGGTTTCTTGCAGATTGTAATCAAGTCGAAGTCGCGGTTAAATCTTTTGCTCTTTTTCTCGGTTAGTGACATGAAGTAAGAAGGAAATCAATTTGTGCAGAATCAAGGTTTGATAGACCCCATTCCTCCCAGTGTGTACACCTTATTTTGATTATTTACAAGTGTTTGACTTTTGGGTATCTTTGCACAATTTGGGAGACTTAAGGTTTTGGGGGGTATTAGTGTACAAAACTCAAAAGATGTTTGTTTTGTCTGTACGTTCTTGCTGTTAATGTCTATGAAGTAAAAATTAACACTTCTCTCTCTCAAATTAAGCGGTAATGGTTGGAGTTATCACCATATATTTGATTGATTCACCATGAGATTGTCAGAATATATTATTTGAAGAGTGAAAAAAACACAGATATTGGGTTGTTTAGGTCACATGTCTAAATTTAGGAGCTTATCTGTGTGTTATTTAAAATTGAGGGATGTAATTTAATTACCGAAAAAACCCTAAGGGCAAGTAAAAACACTATCTTATTGAAAATTGAGGGATGTAATTTCACTGTGAATGTTTCACGGATCATCATTCTTTCATTTGCTATCTCTTGACATATCATTTGAAGTTCATGAACTTATTCCATGATGGGCCTTGAGTCCACCATCATGTATCTTTGAAATTTTACCATTGCGTATCTTCCAGAAGATACATTGAACGATTTGTACTTCTTTTCCAAAGCATTCCAAAGAGCCTTGTAAGATTTGACTTCTGGTCCGCCAGACGGCTTTGTATGTAGCATTTGCACAAGAAATCCTCGTGGTCCCATGCCTCAACACTTGCGAGAACACGTTTGTTGGTATTCCCAGGAGACAACACTGGTTTGTCCTCCGTGAGATACATGTCAAGGTGGAGCATGCACAGGAAGAAATGCATTATTTGTTGCCACTGTTTGAAGTTCGAACCATCAAACTTTTCTGGTGTGTGTCATGCGGTTACATCGTTTCGATCTGTTTGAAAAACGTTTCGCGAAACTTGCTAATGGCCTTCGTGGAAATCGTTTATATGAATATCGTTTATTCTTTGAATCTTGGAAACGGAGTCGCTAAAAAGCGTCCGTGGAAGACGTTTTCGATAGTTTGTAAAAAGTTTTCAAAAAATCGTTAAAAAAAATTCGCAATTTTTGTATCCGATTCAAGCTATAGGCAAGAAACATATATATTTTGAATTAAGACTGTAGAAGCATAAAATGCGGAAACATAAATTGCGATGAAAACACGAAGTACATTTTAGTAAACCGATTAGTAAGAAACATATTAAGGAAAACGGTGAAGTGGAGTCGAGATGATCTCTTTCCTTAATTCAAAATATCTTCCACAGTGTGGCAGTTTTTTTTCCTCGAGATAATGAATCCCATGATACAATCACTTTGAGACTACGATCGCATCACTCGATCGAGGAATATATAAACTTATAAATCTACGTATATTCTCGGACTTATGTTTTTTTGTAGAAGAAAAAAAAGACTAGAGAGATTGAAGGTTTATGTAAAGTGTTTTTTTTTCTCTGTGAGAATTTTTTTTTTTTTTTCCAAATGAGAAGATCGAATGCTCTTTTAAAGTCAAGATCGTGGACGGTCAAGTCCGCAAATGGAGGCACGTGCGTGAGCTGTTACGAGAGACTCAGTCTTCTCTTTGACTCACACATAGAGAGGAGTAGTGGGCGCAAAATCTGGTCGGGATGTTTGATAGATTATGTCTCAGACTTGTTTAAAATTTCAAACCAAAAAATGGATTAAATATGGTGGGCCGAAATGTTAATGGAGTTTGGTTTAAAGATTTACCCCAAAAACATTAAACAAAAAATTAGCCCAGACCATTAACCAATACTTGGCCCAAAAAGATAATCACCTTCAGTCCGAAGGCCCATTTGACCAACACGACCCGCGTCCGTGCCTGGCCCGAATTGGCCTCGCTTTTCTTGGCGGCGCGCACGAGTGGGTCGAACCATCCTGTCTATAACACACAATGGGTCTTAGCCTTTTAAATTTATACTATGGTTCCTCTTTATTTATATAAGTGTGTTTTCCCCAATATTTCCAATGTGAGACAAATACAACTTCATTTATTTAGCCAATATTTTGATCGGCTATTTCTTTTCACATTCAACCAATTTTAATAAGCCAATTGGGCTTTATTAAAATTGATCTTGAGGAAATTTTTGATCTAATTTCGGAATCGAAACTTTCTAAAGATTCATGGAATATCAAGGATTATACTCCTAGTGAACAACCCAAGATTTTTAGAGGAATTATATGCGATGCAATGGTTATTTTACCCTTTTTTTGTTGCAACCGGTTATTCTAGTTTTTATAATTCTCTATTCACATTTTTTAAAATTGATCGAATCATATATATTTTATTTTCTTACATAAATTTTTTTCTGTTTTTTTAATACCTTTTAAAAGGAGTATTTGCAATGCATATACAGTCTCGTGTGATACACGGGAAAATGATAAATTAGATTAGACTACAAAATTGAGCATTTGATTCAGAAATGTTGTAGTCTAATCTAATTTATCATTTTCCCGTGTATCACACGAGACTGTATATGCATTGCAAATACTCCTATCTTTGTAGGAGTGTTTCCTATAAGATAAACGAGCATTTGATTCAGAAATGTTGTATTCTACTTTTAATGTTCTTCCTATATGGTTGTTGAACTTACACAATATATTACCCGTTTACAATTTAATGAAGAAAAAAACAAATAAGTTATTGAACACTTTTTGAGAAAGTTTGGTTTTACGGATAAATGGATCACATGGATGATGTGGTGTATTCAATCGGTACAATACAATGTCCTCATTACCGGTCAACCCAAAGGAAAAATAATTCTGCACAGATGGCTTCGTCAAGGCGATCTCTTATCACCTTACCTTTTTATACTTTGTACGGAGGTCTTGATAGCAAACATACGGAAGGCAGAAAGAGAGAGCAATTACTAACAGAGTTAAAGGTGGCGAGGGCAAGCCCTTCAGTCTCACATTTACTCTTTGCGGATGATAGTCTATTTTTCTGTAAGGCTACTATACAAGAATGTCAGACTATATTATACATACTTAAACAGTATGAGTCGGTCTTCGGGCAACAGATCAAATTTTTAAAATCTTCCTTACAATTCGGACATACAGTACAAGTTGCGGCACAAGACGAGATTAAACATTTGCTTGGAATTTCCAATATGGAAGGTATGGGCTCATATCTCGGTCTTCTGGAAAGCCTCGGAGGAGCAAAAAGTAATATATTTTTTTTTTTCGTCGAGAGACACCAGGATAGAATTAATGGATGGACATCAAGGTTTTTGTCTAAAGGAGGGAAAGAAGTCCTAATTAAATCGGTGGCATCAGCTAAGCCTACATATGTTATTTCGTGTTTTTACCTACCCATAGCTATCACCGCAAAACTAACCAGTGCGGCAGTTCGGTTCTGGGGAAGTTCAACTGGACAACATAAAGGAATGCATTGGTTAGCGTGGAAGAAATTGTGTCGGAGTAAATCAGACGGTGGAATCGGGTTTTGCTCAATCGAGGCTTTTGTTTGCGGCTGATGGATAGACCAGACTCATTGTTTACGCGGGTTTTTAAGGGTCGCTATTATCAGAACATAGATCTTTTAGATCCTATAAGATCATACTCCCCGTTGTTTGGGTGGAGGAGTATTATATCGGCTAGACCTTTGGTTAAAAAATGGCTAATTAAAAGAGTTGGTTCAGGTGGTTCTATCTCAGTATGGAATGATCCTTGGATACCATCTTCTTACCCGAGGTCAGCCACATGCAAGGGGTATAATTATTACCCAAATCTCATGGTCAATCATCTTATTGATCCAATGACACACATGTGGAATATGAGGTTGATTAACGCAATTATTGACCTGGCGGATGCATAAATTATTCAAAGTATTCCTATAAGTATAACTTATAGACCATATACTTTTGGTTGGCATTATACAAAAACGAGAAGATACATAAGTCGGGGTATCCGATCGAACAACAAGACACATATAACGGCTTCAATTGTTTCTATGGCCCGAATGTGAAAAAATTACAGGCCCATGCATGAAAACTAAAATACTCACCGAAATAGCGCCATTTCATTTGGTAGACCATTTCGGGATGTCTCTCGGTTATAGCGAATTTACGCACAAGAGGAATTAATTGTGATACACAATGTGCACGGTATGGAGCGGAAGAAGAAACGGTAAACCACGTTCTTTTTTAATGTCCCCCGGCGTTACAAACATGGGCAATCTCTCAGATACCATCGCCCCCAGGGGTATTCCCAATGTCTTCGGGTTTCTCTAATTTTGATCATCTTTTTTGGAGACTTCCAAAAGAAAATAGGCATTCAATTTTTCCTTGGATTGTGTGGTATATTTGGAAAGCGCAGAATGATAAGGTTTTCTCAAATGTGGATAGAGATCCACAAGAAACACTGATGATCGCGAAAACTGAGGTAACAATTTGGGAATTGGCACAACGTAGCGATCTAGCCCTGGATTCTCTATATATTGGCCCTACTCCGGTGATGGCTAAATACAAAGGATACAATGGACGAAGGTATTATGTTGATGGTTTTTGGAAATAAACTGATAAATTGTCTGGATTAGGATGACACGGTTTTTAGGAGGGTGTCGAATGAGTCATAATGGGAGCAAGAAACTTGCGAAGAAGTCTCTCCCACCTGCACGCAGAATTAGAAACACTCATATGGGCAATGCACTGCATGATCGCAAATTAGAAGATGGTGATCACTTTTGTAACAGACTGCTCTGAGCTGGTGAGGATGGTGTCTACACCCGAGGAGTGGCCGACTTTTACATTACATCTGGAGGAGTTCGTGAAAAGTAAAGAGGAGTTTATTTTTTCTCTATCTCACACATCCCACGCGTAAACAACACAAATGCAGACAAGCTAGCACGAAATGCTCGTGCCTACCCATCGGATTTTATTTATGTAAACTCAATACCCCTAGTTTGGATTTCTAAACCGTTCTAGGTATTTAGGTTGTTGATCAAAACAAAAAAGGAAAACGACGTATTTCCACCTCAGAAATACGACATAGTTGTAGATCCACCCGTAGTTTTGACCTCGACACAGATCCACCCCAAACAAAAGTTTAATACATATTTCCACCCCGTTTGAAACTTCGAAACCTATTTAAACCCAAGATAGAAGTTCGAAACGTTAAACCACCTAGACCATGATTTTCGTCGGTTTACTGTTTACCAAATGATACTTAACCACTTAAAAACGGAACTAAACCAGTTTATTGATCTGATTAAAAAAATTAACCGCATTAGACCCGATTAACGAAAGATCCTAACCCGACTCGCGAAACCCAGAAACAAAAATCCCCCCCAATTCAAAAAACAAAGAACCCTAAATCGCAAAGTACAGAAATCGAACCTTCGTCTCTCACTCGACAAAGGTATGTTCCACCTTGATTTCGATTCAGTTTGTGTTGAGGGTTTTGTATTTTGGGATTTGATTTCGAAATCAGTTTAGGGTTTTGGATTTCGGGATTTGGATTTTGGGATTTGAATTTCTATGTTTACATTGTATCTTTCGATTTGTTCATGTAGGTTGTAATGTCGGTTGTTAAGTGGCATAATGTGCCTCCATATGTGGAAGATATTCCACCTGATGTCGACTCTGACGGTGAAGATCGATGTTAGCGTGAGGAGTTCAACTTCGAGTCAGCCTTAGCTCAGTTTGAAAACGAACCTCCCATCAGGCACGATGTGTATCCAGATAGTGACGATGAAGAAGGAAATGAAGGGATAACTAATAGGCGGGACAACATCAGAAGAGGAAATGGGAACTTGTACTTAGGACAACTCTTCATCAACGGTATCACGTTTAAGGAAGCTGTCGTGGACTATGCTTTGCGTACTGGTCGGAATGTAAGGCAGTATAGGTATGACAAGAAGAAGATTGCGTTTAACTGCGAAGGCAAAGGTTGTTCATGGCGTATATATGCCTCTAAACCTGGAAAGTCTACTAGGTGGCAGGTGGTAGTCTTAAAGTCGGAGCATACATGTGTTCCGAATGGGAGTTGTGAGATAATAAAAGTCCCACA
>PKML01056623.1:571751-598824 GCA_002933935.1 Eutrema yunnanense | reverse complement strand
TTAGGTAAAAATAGATAAAAATACAGTGACTTATTTCGAAGTATTTTTTTTTTTTAAGTTCGGAGAATTCTAAATTCACAAAACTAACTTTCTTTTTATTAGTATTCGAAGTAACTTTCGGACTATACAAAACTAACCCTATTTCGAAGTATTTATTTTATTAGTATTCAGTTGGGTTAAAAAATATACAATTCTCTAAACTTTAAAATGACAAAAACTTAACTTTTAAAAACCAACTAATTGAATAAATAGTCAACCAAAAAATAAATAAATTGTGGATCACTCACTAAACAAATACATAAATAAACATAAAATTAAGAAAGGAAAAAAAACTTAAGAATAAACAATCCACATTTCTTAAGCTAATAGAGACAAATCCATTAACAATCATACTAATAAAACTAAAATAATATTATACCAAATTTTTTAAAAACAAAATTGTGTTCACGTCCGCGCGTACGCGCGGATCACACACTAGTATTATTATATGCAAATGAAAGTTAAGATTGTTAAATTACTCATATGCCATTAATATAAATATCTTTCACTAAATCGACTAATCCTATTTAATTATTCTGAATTTTTTTAAAAAAACTGATTTTCGTATATTCAAAAAGAAATATGTCTTTTATTTTATTTTAATCCGAAAAAGGATAATTTCTTTATCGTAAAAAGTCAATCTTTTAGAAACGGAAAGATATAGTCGTATCTATATTTATCGAATTATTAAAAAGGCATAATCGAGATTCGATTAATCAAAAAAGAATATTCGGTTATATCGAGAATTAACATATCCAAAAAAGAAAAGCGACTAAACCCTAAATATTTTTGCATATAAATATGTTGGTCTTCCTCTCATTAGGTTTTGTTCTAGAGGTTTATAAGAGTGTTTTTTTGCGTTAGATTTTTTTTTAGGGTTTTGTACATATTTTGATTTCTTTGTTTTGTTTTTTAATTTGGTATGAAACTGATCCTTTTTTTCATATCGTGTAGAAAGATGGCCAAGCCGAAGGAGTAGCAAACGATCAAGCCCAAAACAGACAATTGGCAGGTTAATCGACTATCTTTTTGTTGTCTTCATATGAATCTCTTATTCCATGGGGAATTTGGCCGATTCGTTGCCAAATTCTGGTAATTCGATGAATAGTGGTGGTGGTGGTTGGGGTTATAGCAGTAATCCGGGTGGTTTTTCAGGCGGTTACGGAAGCTCCGGTGGTAGTAATTTCGGTGTTAATGCTAATAGCAGCATTAAGACTCCAAAACCTGGAGGTCCTTCGATGAAAAGTATGTCTGGGAGCAATCTAAGTGGGTCTGGTCGTCCTTTGAACAACTATCTGTTTGGTTCTTTGGTTGGTTTCGGATCAAAATCATCAGGAAGCAAAATCGAAAAGGCTAACAACAATGTACAAAGCGATGCTTTTGATAATTCGCAGAGTTCATTCCAATCGAATTCGAACAGTGGCGGTTTCACGGGATCAACCGCTAAAAACAGCAACTTTGGGAATTTCCAGAACGCCGCGAAATCAAACACATTCTCATCCGGCGGATTTACGAGTAGTTTCAATGCTTCAAACATTGATTTTGGTGTGATATCAAGGGCTCCTCAACCCTCGAGTGCAAACGATGATCCCTTATCGATGTTCTCTACTCCCAATACCACAATTGCACCAGCTACACCACAGACTGAAGATTGGGGATTTAAAAGTTTTGACGGTGGGGCTGATTCGGGTGGCGGTTCCACCACGGAGCTCGATGGGTTGCCACCACCTCCACCGGGTGTATCAGCTACATCAGCTAAGAGCAAGGGCATTGATAACCAGAGACAGGGTCAGTATGCTGATGCCATAAAGTGGCTCTCTTGGGCTGTGATTCTTATGGATAAAGCTGGATCAGCCGAGGTCCTTTCAACTAGGGCTTCGTGTTACTAAGAAGTCGGAGAGTATAAGAAGGTTGTATCAGATTGTACGAAGGTATGTGTTTGTTGGTTGATTTCCCAGTGTTGATTATTGCACATAATTGAAAGTCACATTTGTCATGATTCGTAAACGAACTCTCTAGCTATGAGTTGTGTATGTATTGGCTTTAGCTATAGGGCTAAGGACTCTTGATGGAATCAATACTGTACTGATAAGAGTTTTGAGGTATATGAAACTTGATAATATTATATTTTGGTCCTTGTGGAATCTAAGATATGATACGATTTAGAATGTAAATGTAAAACTTTTAGAGTCAAGTTGTAGAAGAAATACAGTTAATTTTGAGTCAATATAAAATACAATTAATTTTGATAACCTCTAAAGTTAAATGTAGAACTACTTATCAATATAGTTAATTTTGTTTTCGAAATCAATCGACTTTTCTCAGTGTTTGTGTGTTTTTGATCAAGCTTTGTGGTGATGGCGATGGAGAGCATGCAACAAAAGACCGGAGAAACACAAACACCCAATCATGTGGCTGAAGCAACAATCCAACGTTTCATCGGAGGAAAAACTTGCCACCAGGTTCAAAATTTTCATTTTTTATCGATTTTTGTTTTGAATTTGGATAAAAAAATTACAGTGAAATCGATCTGATCGTGTTTGTATTCATCGTCGCCTAGAAATAAAGATCTAGACTTCAGATAGAACGCAAAGTGTAGGATTCTCTCTCTCTCTCTCTCACTATTGCAGCAATGGCGTCGACTCTCTCTTGCTCTGCCTCTGATCTGATTCCACTACTATCAGATTCATGTTTTGGATTTTCCGAATTAGGGGTTTTGTATTCTTATAACCTGACTTTGGGTTTGGGTTCGTGATGAGAGAGGAGGATTTAGTATTTCAGCTTTGTGATTGGTTCCAAGCTAGTGACACAATCATCAAAGCCTCTTCTCGGTATGATATGTTTTGTTCTCTTTGTTTTGATTTTTTTTTATTGTTATCTTTAATTTCTTCAATTTTGTAATCTTTTATCCCTTCGGTTTGAGAGAAATTGACTCACGTTCATCAAATGGAGATTTATTGACGGAGAGGATGATTCCATAAAAAATATTCGTGAGCCATCTTATGTTCTTGGGACTCTTAAAAGAAGCTGAAGAAGAGTACGAATTCAAACGTTGGTCTGATAAGATAAAGATTCCTTGCAATGTCAAGTATGTTTAGGAGATGATCAACATGAAGACTCATCACAGTCGCAGACACAACAACCATAACCACCACAACAATCATGGGCACTTCTCTTGCTAAACAAGGTTTCGTCTAATGCTTGCTATTTCTCTCGGGGGACCATGGCTGCTCTACCGTATTTGTTCTGAGACGCAAGATATGTATTTTATGTCATAGATGATTTGATGTTGTTTGTGTATAAGTTTTGGGTTTGAATAAACAGTGTATGAAGATTTCTCAAAATTTTGCTTTTTGTTACAAAACTGCCAATGGAATAACATCAAATTTCAGCTTATGTTTCAAAATCATTTCATTAATAACACATGCTTTCATCTTAAATATAAATTGAACGCAAAATTATTGTTAATTTCTCAAATATATGCAATATCCTTCCAATAAGCAAAAACGGTATCCAACACTTTATTAGATGTATGGCCACGTTGATGTTACTTCCTCCACAAGTAATTTTGTGAATGGCATGGACTCAGGAAAGACACATATGGAAGCTGTAAATGTTGAATTTTCTGAACTGAAAAGGATTAGCAAGAACTGTTGAAGAAAAAGAAGTTGTAGATTCAGAGCATAAATTTTTTTGATGAAGTGAAAGGAATCAGAAGAAATTTTGGGATCTGAGTCTTGAAACTGAGAAGTTAGCGATTGATAACAAAAAAAAAAAAAATCGGAATTAGAAATTGGCGGCGAGACGGAATCCGATCTAGATCAGACGCTAGAAGATGTGAAGAAAGAGGGAGATGTACTGAGGCAGAGTAAGAATTTTATGAGTACGTGAATGAGGTTGCAAATAAGGGGAAAGATCACAAGAATACACTAGAAGAAAGTAACTGTTTACAGGTTCAAAGGAACGAAATCGAAGCTAAGCTATAAGGAGAAACAAATTACTATTTCGAGAATTTTAACGAGAATCTACTAAGTTCTGACCTGCTTCAAGATAGTTTTGGATCCATTATATCACCAAGGTCTACGTTACTCTTACAAATCAACTAATTAGGCCAATGTCAAATAGACAAGGACTATACAAGTAATAATGACAAAAAAAATAACAGTGTCTACACTATATAGACAAAACCAATTAACGTAATTTGAGACAACATATACCAAGATTAATCTTGGTCCAAAATGTGGATTTGCCACTTAATCTGATCCTAAGTTTTTTTAAAAAAAAGAAAAGGTGATACTGAGTCCATGAAACCAAGATGTGAAGATAATTAACGATTACATGTTTTCGCGATTACTATATATGTAATATTTTCAATTTTTTATTACAAAAGTTTTTTGTCTCATTAATAGTCATAGTTATTTACGTATAATCGTTATAACATAATTGTTTTGTACTCAATAGATAATGCTTTTTTAGTCTCTTAAGTTTATGCAGACTTTTTGTTTTTTCATGTTTCCATTCCACATATTATGTTATCACGAGAAGGTATAGAGTACATGAGCTTTTATTGAGCTCTTATATTATAAATGTATGGTATATTGATGGAGCTCATGAATTGAACATCTTTGATCTTCGCTAGAAACCATATCCATCAAATGCGCTTATTTAGTTTTATATTGATGGAGCTCATGAATTGAAAATCTTTGTTCATCGCTAAAAACCATATCCATCAGATCTGCTTATGGAATAAAGTAAAATTATACTTTTACTATGGATTCAAGATTCGGCCTTTCCGGAACATGTGATAAATATGTGGATATTACAGTTGCATGGTATACTGGCAAAAATTTGATTTGGGGTTTACATAGTCAAGTTCATAACATAGAAGAAGAAAATCAGAACATAGAAGAAGAAGTGGAAGAAGGAAAAGACATGGAAGAAAAAAGTGGATGAAGAAGAAGACGAAGAAAACCGGAAGATGAGGAAAGAGAAAAAAAAACAGATGAATAAGAATTTAGAAAAGATGAAGACGATAAAGATGAACAAATAGAAGACGAAGACGATGAAGAAGAAGAAGGTGAAGATGAGAAAAGAGACGAAGAAAAATCAGATGAATAAGAAGTCAGAGAATATGAAATGATAAAGAAGAACAAGTAGAAGACAAAAGGAAAAGGAAACGATAATCGAAATAGATACTGATGAGAAGAATAATTGTTGATTGGTTTATTTGTGAAATATGTACAAAAAGCCGATGAAGAAGAAGAAAAATATGAGGAAGAAGAAAAACCGAAAGATAACAAAGCAAAAGAGGAAGAAGAATAAGAAGAAGAGATGAGGAAGAAGACGAAGACAAGATAAGGAAGAAGTATAGGAAGAAGAAAAATGAGAAAGAACTAAAAGTCAGAGAAGACAAAGACGATAAAGAAGAAGAAATAGAAGTCGAATACAATGAAGGAGAAGAGAGAAAAGACGAGGAAGAGGAAAAACCGAAATTAAAGAAGAGCATAAATTAAAAGATGAAACCGATGAAGAAGAATTCAGAAAATATGAGGACAAAGACGTTCAACATGAGGAAGGAGACATGAAAATGAAGATGAAAAATTATGAGAAAGTGAAGATGGGGAAGGAGACGAAAAAAAACTAGAAGAATAACAAATCGGAGAAGACAAATGCGATGAATGAAGAGAATGAAGAAGAAGAGGAAGACGAATATAAAAACCGAAAGAAAAAGGAAGAAGACGGAGATGATGAAAAATAAAATGTCAAAAACGATGAAAAAATAAGGAAGATATGAAGAAGAAGAAAAACTGAAAGATAGAGAAGATGGAGAAGAAGTGGAAGATAAAGTAGAATACGTAGAAGATAAGAAAGACGACGGAAGAAAAACATGAAGAATAAGATGTCAGAGAAGACGAAGATGGTGGAGAAGGATAAGAAAAAAGAAGAGGAAGAAGAAAAACCATAAGAAGAAGACTAAGAAAAAAAGAAGAAGTTGAAGAAGACTGAGACAATGAAAAAGAAGAAAAATATGTCGAGCACATCGAAGAAAACGGAAAAAGATGAGGACGAAACATATTTTAGGATTTTGTTATTTGTATATATTTTTAAAGGGGGGGGGGAAACATGTATAGGATATTATGTTCAAATTCCAATATACAATTTGGAGAAGAAGAAGAAGAAGACTTCGGGTAATACGAGGATTGTGTAAAAGAAAAAGAAAAATATGAGGAAGAAGAAAAATTGAAAGATAAAGAAGAGGAAACAAATGAAGAGGAAGTAGAAAAAAAGAAGAAAGAAGCATTCAAAGAAGACAGAGTGGATAAAAAAGAAGAAGTAGAAGTCGAAGACGATGAAGAGGAAGATGAAAAAATGAAAGATAAAGAAGAGGAGGAAGAAGAAGACAAAGTATGAGAATGTGAAGATGAAGAAAGAGGTTAAAGAAAACCAGAAGAATTAGAAGACGAATATGATGAATTCGTAAAAAGATGGATAACATGAAATAACAAAGAAGAATAAGGATAAAAGATAAGGAAGTTGTAAGAAGAATATGAAAACCGGAATATTAAGAAAATCGGAAGATGATGAAGACAAAATAGAAGAATGTGAAGATGAAAATATGAATTCAAATAAGACAAAGAAAATGAAGAAGAATAGGAGGAGTAAAAGTTGGAAAAGAAGAAGAAGTCGGAGAATTCGAGGATGGTGAAAAAAAAGTCAAAGAAGAAATAAAATATAAGGAAGAAGAAGAAGCAGATGATCACAAAGTAGAAGAGGAAGAATACTTAGATGAGATAAGTAAGAATAAGAGAAAGAAGAAAAAGAAGCAGAAGAAGTCGAATAAGACAAAGAGGATAAAGAACAAGAAGTAAAAGCCGAAGACGATGAAGAGGAAGATCAAAAAAATAAAAGATAAAGAGGAAGATAAAGAAGAAGACGAATCTAATGAAGAAGAATTTGTACAATACAAGGACAAAGACGTTGAAGATTAGATAGAAGATCGAAAGATGAAGCTGACAAAGTATGAGAATGTGAAGATGAGGAAGGAGGCTACGAAAAACAAGAAGAATAAGGCGAATAAGTAATACGCTGAAATAGGAAGAAGATGGATAGTAGAAATGACGAAGAATGATAAAGATAAGAATATAAGGAAGTTGAAGAAGAAGAAGAATTAGAAGATGAAGAAAACCGGAAAATTATGTAGACGAAGTAGAAAAAGGTGAAGATGAGGAATAATAATTTAAATAAGATAAATAATATGAAGAAGAAGAGGAGTACAAATTAGAAGGAAAAAAAAGAAGAAGAAAAAGTTGGGGAATATGAGTATGATGAAAAAGAAGAAGGAAATACGAAGAAGACGAAAAAATGAAGAAGAAGCAGATGAAGAGGAAGAAGGCGTCGATGAGATAAGTGAGAATAATAGAAAGAAGAATGTGAAGATGTTTCTCGACACACCAAAATTCGAAGATGTTTTTGACCATAATATTGATCCTTATGTCGTAACAGGTTAGATAATTTATGTTATGAAGGAATTGTGGATTTGTTAATATCCATATTAATTGTTTTTCAGTTCAAAAATTTATTATATGCTTCTCTTAGATTTAATGGGGGCTATTTCTGGCGTTGGAGATTTACAAGTCGAGGTGGCGAGTAATGGAATCGAAAGGAAGTACATGATATATTTTCATCTAATGGATGCTGAGTAAGTATACAATTCAAACTATTAGGTTTTGTGTTACGTCAAGGATGATGTATTGTATACATAATCTTATCAAACTTATTTGATGAATTGTGCATGTAGAGATCATATGGTATTATGTCGTGCAAATGGGGATATTGCCAAAGACTTTAACGATCAGTGGATTGTTATTCGAACATATGGTATAATTTGTGTGTTAAGGTTTTGGTCGTTTGAGGAAGATGAAGGTATATTTGGCATGTTATGTTGGTTTTACTGTTTGTAGATTTAATTTTTTGGAACCAATATGCTTTACTAATGTATATTGATTTTTTTTATATTTAGATATCAACGGAAATCCAAGAGTTTTGATTAGATCATTCCCTGGCTATTCCAAATTTATGTTAGATCCTCAAATGAAAGAAGCTGTTGATTTCCAAAAGGAGTAGGTTTTTTTTAGTATTTTCATTTACTGTTATACATCACGAATTTATTCGCATTTCTACCAAGGATTTATTCGCATTTCTGTTTCTTTTAACAGGTTTTTGTTGAAGACAGACCGTGGATCGGTTATTGATTAATAGTTAAAATGAATTATGTTTTTCCATTAGGCATCAATTATAATACCCTATGTTTTACTATATATATTTGACATTATTATAATTATGTTTAAATCTGTATGAACTCTGTTAGTTATGTTTGTGATTTTCCGAATACATCGTCGTATGTTTTGGTTAATTGTTTGATTCGTATTTTGTCTGTTTTATTAAATTTATTATGACGTTTTCGTGGTTTAATGCAATGGACGATATATGACGTGTTTTTTTATTTGTTTTTTTTGTCACGAATAATCCTTCATCAATAACTATCATCGTATCAAGAATAATACCTTTTTTTTTGTTTGTTATAGATGATGTTTTGGTTATTATTTGTATTATTCTTATTTAGTCTGTGTATGATTATGTGAATTGTTGATAATTATATTTTTGATTAAATGTTTAGATAGTTTAAATAAATAATTTTCTACGAAATATTGATCGGGCAGCCACCTAGTATCATAATAAATATTGATCACATAATTTTTTACCAAAATAATTTTTTAAAAATATAAATAATCATCGTAGCGTTGATACAAAACCTAGTCAAACAAATAATAAGGAAATGTGAAAGAGGAGTCATTGATTCTTACAACGCAGGAAATGGGAAAAGTGGAGAACACTTCCTAATAACCAAGTAAGACTAGTTTTCTTATTAAACAAGTTAGACAACACTATTTTTTTGTTGTTGAAAACTCAACCAAAGTAAAAGAGCATAGGTGAAGTTACTCCAAAATCCTAAAAATCACCAAAGTGATTGGATTCATAATACGATCAAACACGCATCGATGTTCCTCACACGGATAACACTTTCGAGTAAACAAAACAGAGTTCAACCCCAAAAATGTTTCCCATCATCCCTAATGCCTTGACCTGAATCAACAATTTCGAGTTTTATGTACGTAAAATTTCCGTAAAACCATTCAATGAACTACACCTAAGTACACCACAAGCATCAGATTGCAATTTCAATATAGGGGCAGCATAACGCCATCAAGACACGAGACTAACTAAATGACCCGATTTCAAAAAGCCTGAGAGGAAGAGTGAAACTTAACTACAGTGTCCCCAAAAGAGACGGTATAATCACAAGTATACTTCATAACAGATCAAAGACCAGATAAGATTTCACCACAAGCATCAAATTGCAAATTACATTAATGAAATTCAGACACGAGCCAATCTCAAGTCTAAACTAAATGACCCGATTTCAAACAGCCTGAAAGGAAGAGTGAAACTTAACTACAGTGTCCCCAAAAGAGACGGTATAATCGCAAGTATACTTCATAACAGATCAAAGACCCGATAAGATTTCACCACAAGCATCAAATTGCAAATTACATTAATGCGATTCAGACACGAGGCAATCTCAGGTCTAAACTAAATGACCCGATTTCAAACAGCCTGAAAGGAAGAGTGAAACTTAACTACAGTGTCCCCAAAAGAGACGGTATAATCGCAAGTATACTTCATAACAGATCAAAGACCAGAGAAGATTTCACCACAAGCATCAAATTGCAAATTACATTAATGCGATTCAGACACGAGCCAATCTCAGGTCTAAACTAAATAACCTGATGTCAAACACTCAGGAGTAACAAGAACAGCAATGTCCCCCACAAGGGAGATTAAGTATACTTCATAACAACAGATCAAAGAAAGACCAAATAAGGTTTCACCATAAGCATCAAATCTGCAACTTCAACACAGAGACAAGTATAATGGGGATTCAGACAAGAGCAAAGCTCAACTCTAAGTTAACCCAAATCTCAAAACATTTCGAGGGAATTAAAAACTGTAAAGTCTACAATGTTCCCAAAAGACAAACCAAGAGATCATCATCATCACTTCTTAGCAGTTCCTTTGCCTCCTGCTCCTCCACCAGAACTCGCAGCTGCAGCTTGAGCAGCCTTCTTTGCTGCCTTCTCTTGCAATGCCTTTCCATCTCTGAAATCACAAATCATAATACATCAAGCAACCAATCGTGATTCAATCGAAAAACGAAAAACGCCTTTTTCTCCGATTCGATTTCTACCTTTCACGGCGTTGCTCCGGCGTCAATCCGTCGTCACCATTCTTTCCTTTTCCTCCGGCACGAGCCGCGGCTCTTTCACGGTCACGCTCTCTCTGACTTCCACGTGCGATTTCGCATCAGAAATCAAAGAAAACAACAAAGGTTCGTGTACATATTATTAGATCTAAGCAAGATTTCGAACACAAGATCTAGTTCAACAGAGGATAACCCAGAAATCAACTAGAATTGCAGCTCCTACGCACCAAAAAAAAACCTAAATTGAAAACTTTTTGCTTGGGAAAAAAAAAACCCCTAAATTTTGCAGGAAAAACACTTCAAAGACGGAGGAGATTCGTAGATCGAGCAATCGAGAAAGAAACGCAGAGGTTAAAATCGAAGACTAACAAGCGATTTGAAGCAAGAGAATCAAAAGGATATGAGTCATGGTGAAACGAAGATGAATCCGCGTAGGGAAGAAGCGATCCGGTCAATGCAGAAGAAACTTGTGGGTTAAAAGGGATTTTGACGAAACGATTTGGATTTTATAATGTGAGATTGTGTCTTGAGTCAGACAAGTCGACTTCGTCGTGGGCCTCTCCTTTTCCATATTCCCTAATTTCTCGAATTTTTTTGTTCTTTTTTTTGGAATATCAAATATATATATATGTGTTATTAGAAATTTGTCCTCACAGATGGCTCATAACTAATTCCCGAGGTTTGAAGATTATGCATTCAAAACTAAAATAATATAAGCATAAAACAAAATTTAAATAACATAAGCATAAAACAAAATTTAAATAACATAAACATAACTAGTATAATGGGCGGTTCAACCAACCACTTATAAATTATATAAACATAAACATAAATGAAATTAATAACGAAATAAGATTTTATAAACTTACTTATGGAGATTGTAACAATGTAAAGAGATTACAAGATTTTGAGAGAATATGGTAGAGAGGGATGAAAAATAGAAAATGAAAGTTTGGAGATTACAACTCAACACACACTCCGTTATATATGAGTTTTACAAGATTACAAGAGATTAAAATAATAATAAAACATAAACTAGTAGCACAATTTGGTGAAGTCCACTTACAAAACTTGTCGGCATAATTGATGGTGGATTTCTTCTTAAAAAAACTTATCTTTATCACTAGCAAGTCATCATAGCTGCAGGTAACTCCACTATTGGTAGTCAAAAGATGCGTTTCTTTGATGTATTGTTTTGTCGTGTTTTATCGTAGGAGTTCGTATCAACAGATTCGTAGATATCGCAAAGATTCGTAACAATGATTTTGTCGAGGTTTGTATTATTCTGATGGCGAGAAGTCACGCTCCACTGTTTCCGAACATTTCTTCATCAATATCTGGGACATTAGAACCTGATCCACTTCCCGAGACCTGAGAAATAGAGTCTGACATTGAAGGCATAAATTGTAAAGAGATTGCCTTAATTTCTTCTTCGGATTTAGCTGCTGCTAGCACCGATAACATCTTTGATTTGTGGGCTAAGAAGGAGGTTTCCAGTGTTTGGTTAAGTGTTTGGTTTGGTGTTTGGGTTTGGGCTATGGACAAGTTTGCATTTTCGATCTTTATCATATCTAATATATTGGACGGGTAAATGTTTGAAGGGATCTTGAATTTATCCCACCATATTACGTACTTTGAACTTTCTTCTGATGATCGGGATTGGATCCGAGGAAAACTCGAGAGTCCAAGAAAAGACCCAAGGAAAATGAAATTTAGAATGGAAGAGGGCTAATGGAGGAAATTTCTTTTCATTTTCTGATGGTATGAAATTTGTTTTGAAGATTTGGAAAGCTTTTTGTATGTTAGGCTTGAAAATTTCAGTGACAGAACCAAAACAGTTCCGCCACGGTATGAACCAATATGGAGATTTGGATAGATCACAAGTGGTATAAAAAAAAGATTAACCACGTGTGTTTGTGTTTTGGAGATTGGATCAAAAATGAATTATACCAATCCTGACAATAGTCCCAGTAATTGAAATGGATATTGAAACATGGGAGATTTTTCAAAATTTAGGCTTTCATTAAGATCATATTCTCAATTGCTTAGAGCAATGACCTTACAGATTTTAAAAGTGGAATAAGCAGGATCAATGTGGTTTTCATTGAGATAAAAATGTTTGAAGGACATTGATTCTACTTCCAAAATCGTTTGAAAGAATAACACAGTTTGAAAAATCTGTTTTTACCAAAATATTTTTCGATTGTTGAAAACGGGTCATTGTTGACCAAAAATCATTTTTCAATATTTATAATGTTTTGATAAATAGATTTTTCAAAATTTTCGGAGGGTGAGGCTTGTGAAAACTCCTTCAAAATAATTTGCGAATTATTCGAAGGTTTTGAAATCATTTTAGAGGTC
This sequence comes from Eutrema yunnanense, assembly GCA_002933935.1. NCBI lineage: Eukaryota > Viridiplantae > Streptophyta > Magnoliopsida > Brassicales > Brassicaceae > Eutrema > Eutrema yunnanense. The sequence goes on along the minus strand of PKML01056623.1, from coordinate 586,103 downwards.
TGGTTTTCTTTTGAAATCATTTTTGAAGGGACCTCGGGAATTTTTGAAACAGTTTGAGAAGAGGGTATTTTTAGAAGAATCACCCTCTTGTTTTGACAAACTTAGCTCGAAAGCTCTCTGTAATTGTAGAATATGATCCATGATTTTCTCTAGAGATTGAAGAGAGTTTGATTCTTCCTTTTTTTCACATTCTTTTTTTGTGACTGAGATCCAAGGTTCTGTTTTATATGTGGAGATGTTTTTGGGGGTATGGTTTTTTTCTGGGATTGTTTCCAAGGATATGCCTTTGCCTTTATCAATCTTCTTCGAAGGCATCGTGCCAGTTTTGAAAGAATTCTCATGTCAAGAAAGCTGGAACAGAGTTTGAGTCTCCTTTAATATATTCTATGTCGAAATCAAAAATACTTAAAATTGCTTGCCATCGCGCAAAAATCTGTTTTGAGCCAAGGTTTTAAACATCTTTTTGTAAAACGTCTTTAGCACTTTTGCAATCAATCCGTAAAAGAAATTTTTTATTCAAAAGGTCACTTTAAAATTTTTGGATACATAATACTATACTTAAAATTTCTTTTTTAATAGTAGGGTAGTTCCTTTGGGTATCATTCCAATGTGAAGACGTAAATTGGACTATACTCTCTCGACCATCTATAGTCTTTTGTTTTAGAATACCCCCATATCCTACATCTGATGCATTTGTTTTTACGACCTTTTTTAAATATGGATCCGCTATGTGAAGACAAGGGATTTCAAGGACTTGTTTTTTAAATTTTTGTACTAATGCAGTGTGCTCTTTTGTCCAAAGAACCGAGTTTTTCTTTAGACGACTATGCAATGGTTTTGCTATCCTATTAATGTTAGGACATAAATCTAATACATAATTAAGAATTCCAAAGAACCTTTGTAATTGGGTTTTATCTAAAATTTTATCGGAAAATTTATTTACAAATTCCAAAGATCTTTCTATTGGTGTTATCATGGCTTGCGATATGTAATGGCCTAGAAATCTGATCTTAGTTTGAAATAAAGAGATTTTTGTTTTTGAAATGACAAGACCATTTTTTCTCGCAACATAATAAAATGGTTTTAGATGTTTGAAATGATCATCAAGAGTATTTGAAAATATTAAAATATCATCAATATATACAATGCAAAACTTTGAATACTCAGAGAGAATATGTCATTCATGATTCTTTGAAATTCCGAAGGTGCATTTTTAAGCCAAACGGCATTACATTCCACTGGTATTGACCAAAATGGACTGTAAATGCTGTTTTATAACGATCATTTTCAGAGATTTGAATTTGCCAAAATCCTGATTTAAGATCAAATTTTGAAAATATGTGGGCAGANTCATGTACTATTTAAGATAAATGAAAAGCCAAAAATAGGCAATCTGAATTGCCAAATCTCTTGTCTTCTTCTTCTTGATCTCTTCTTACTCTCTCTTTACTCTGTTCTTGTTCTGTTCTTGATCTTGATTAAGATCACGCTAACAATCAGCCTTGAGCTCATAAACCCGAGGCTCATTACCAACAGAAAAACGACTTTTCAAACCTTGCCAAAGGTCGAACGCAGTGTCAGCACAAAAAACAGAGCTCCGTAACTTGGGTTCAATGGTATTGAGAATCCAAGCGACGAGCATTGAGATTGATGATTCCCCACAGCTTGATTTCGTCTGCACCAGTAACCGGCTTCGTGACCAATCCATCAATAAACCCCAATTTATTCTTTGCTTTGAGAGCATTACGCAGAAGCTTGGCCCATCTTTCATAATTTGAACCATTGAGAGACACAGTATAAATCACTTGACCAGGATCTGCTCCAGGAGAGGTAAGTAGTAATCCGAGAGAACTGTGATATCACGCCCAACTTCAGCCTGAGATCTGCGTGTAACAGAGCTCTGTTCGTCGTCGGTAGCCATGGAGAATAACAAAGCGAAGAACAGAGAAATACCAGAAGTGGGCAATTAATATCAATCGAAACCAAGAGATAAAAAACAATCCTTAAACCAGAGATCGAATTCGCTTGACCAGATGGCGAATTCTTATGAGAGAAACACTGAAGATTTGAGAAAATTATGTAAAAAGGATTTGATAAAACCTTGTCTCTGATACCATGTCAAAGTAGCGGAAAAGCGTACCCGTATTCATTGAATAGAGAGAATATATATAGTTACAAGAGAAACCCTAAGGTATATACAAGAAGGTAATTATCCTAAACCGATACAAGAGAATATACGAGCAATAGCATTTAGGAAGTATTCTTATTCTCAATAAACCAACAAACCCTAACAACACAATTACCAAAATTCGTAACTAAAATTTGTTAATTTCAACAATTCCCTTCAACCCAAAATTCGTAACTATGATACTCTTAATATATCTCTCCTTCCTCACGATCATCATCACAAGCTTTCTCTTCCAGACAATCATCAATTGTTTTTAAAACCAGACCAAACTTTTTAACCCACCGAGTTCTTGCCAGAGAGGAGCCACCGCAGAGTTTCACAATTTCCTTCTCAGCAAGCAAGTGATTGTCGATATTGGACATGGCTTCTTCTTGCATCTTCTCTAGCGCAAGCCGTTCCTGTTGTCGAAGTTTCATCCTGAGGGCTCTTGCTTCGATTCTTGCTTTCTCTTCACGCTGTCTTGTGACTAAGAGTTGTTTCTTCTCTCTCTGTATTTTCTTCATCGCATCAGCCTCGTTACTACCCTCGGCGATGAGTTTTCTGTATTTGGCTTTCACGATGATATCGGCAAATCGAATTTTGATTGTTGCCGCACGAAGAGCCCTGTTAGGTGATGAGGGCAAGAACAAATCACCACCCAGCTTTGTTGCTGTAGCCATAGCTTTGTTTCGATCAAACAGAGAATGAATGAAGCGAAGAACGATTCAAGGAGGCTAGGGTTATTTTTTGTTTCCGTTGCCGTCAAGTTTATGGAACTTACTTATATAGAGTATCAAAATTTCTCCTGATTAGAGAGATTTGGTCTAACCGGTTTAGACAGAAAAAGGAAAATGTATTTGGATAATTTACGAGTTAACCAAATAACAGACCTAAATTTCCTTTTTTTATAATAACAATAATCATTTTTTTTTTCTTTTTTAATTCAATGTTCTTACATTTATAAATGGATTTATTAACACATGAACAATTAGATCTTACTTATCTCTTTTTTTTTTTTTTTTTTAATTGATGAAATTTCAAATTTATTGATCAACAAAAAAATATTTACAAGAGTGTTCAAAGAATGAATAAAACAAGGGCTGTAAGTTTTGATTTTTTTGTCAATTCCATATATATTTGTGGTCAAACAGATTTGATGATGACAAGTTTTTGATATCTTTCAGTTTGAGAGAAAGCATTTGAGGCCACATCTTGACTTGCTCAATGAGAAATGATGTACTTGTAATCGAATTTGGTGTGTCTTTTTTTGTCTTGTTTGATTGAGATTTTGCTCTGAAATTGCTTCTCAATTTTGTTGCTTTTCCTGCAATCAGTATCGTTTTGGTTGTGAAACCATATTGAAGAAGCTTATTGTGATTTGTGACGAAGAAGAAGACTCAAGACCTGATGGAATGAAGAAACAATGAGACCTAAGTATAGACAATTATCAAACCAATCTTATGCTAACTATACATCATAATTAACAAATATGTTTCTCCAGTGAAATCTTCGCCCATATTTTTCTCTCATTATCCGAATCATATTGAACCTGGTGGAACAAGAACCCTCAGCTTGCTTATCTTCAAACTTTGCAGCCATGTTCCATTTCTCTTGAAATACACTAACCAAAACACACAAATATGTTTCAGCTTTGATCCTGCAGAGATTCAGATTAAACCGAGCTCATTTATACACAATTTCTCTTCACACTTGTCATAATATACTCTGCACAGACCTGTCTCGGAAATACAAGAATAAAACTAGAAATAACCGTTGGAATCTCGATCCCACCGTTGATATTCAAGTCAACATTGCCAATAAGCTAGCCACCAGATTTCAGTCTGATCAGACCACTTTTGACTATCCAAATGTCGCTCTCTGCCAGGTTTGTCTTCCAACAATTTTTTAGGCTTTTCTGTTTAAACAGCTTGCAGTAAGCTTTTTCATAAAAATGTAAACCCTTCACAACTAGCTGTTTAACAGACATAAACCATGCTTCTTAATCTTGAATGGATTCTTCCCTTGTTGATATAGGCTTCAACTGATCTTCTTTAGTCTGAAACTATCCAATGTGACATATTTTGATCATTTATGTTGACTCATGATGACCTGATGTAGCTAAATCAACACTCAAACCATTCTTGATTGCAGAAATCTCACAACTAGACTTGACCAGAACGGAGCCGTTAAAGGCATCTCTGAGAAAAGGTCTTTTTTTGCAGCTTCTCCTTTGGGATTATATGATTGAATCTGCTGACATGAGCTTCATGATGATCTATTTCCAACCCCTTTGATCATCCCAATCTGCTGACATAGACTGAATTATGTTGCAGTCAAGGGAATCGCCGTTACCTCAAGGGTCGGTAGATAAGATGGGTGATTCTGTGATGGATGGTAATATTCTCCAATATCTAACGGATTCTCCAAATCCCTTTTCAGTTTCTGTACCATGAAAATTGATGTTATAATGTCATTGTTTTCCAGCAAAAGAATCTGCTCCACCAGTAACCCCATCTCCGGGCATAACTGGAACACCTTTGCAACAAACTCCAAGAAAGACATTCCCCGATAAGACACTACGAGAGAATGTAAAGCTAATTTTTCACTTGAAACATTATCATTCTCACTTTCTAGGTAGTTTGTTAGCTGGTGTGGCTTATTATCTTAATCCTCATGATTGTTCTTCTTTGCTATTTTAAACTTTTATGCAGGGAACTAGCGAAGATAACAATCGAAAGAGGAAGAGAGGCCTTAGTTCTGTTGCTATTAATGAGGAATACGAAGCAAAGGATATAACAACGGTTTTGCCCTTTGAGAAGAAGACATTTGAATCAATGGAGGTATTTAAAATATTCCCACAAAGTCCTCATTTCATCCCATTGGTGGAGACTAGAGAAGATTCCCGTGAAATGTCTGAGGTTGGTATGATGCTTACCTTTTCTTGCTTACTTGAGTAAGTCAAAGATCTGCAACCCATAAGCTCACTAAATAGCCTCAATGATTCCTTTGCCGAGTTAAAGAAACACGGGTTTGATGTAAAAGTACCTGAGTTGCGGATCAGTAAGCTGTTGTCTCTCAGAGATAGCCAAGCAAAGAAAATGTAGGAACTCAAATGTGCCGAGAAAGTGACTGCAGAGAAAGAGAGCATAAAGGTTGAGAACGAACGCAAGATTCTCGAGCTGCAAAGGCTGAATGAGGAGGTGGACAAAGAGATTAGGCCTGGGCAAATGGTTATTCGGTTCGGTTCGGTTCGGTTATTTCGGTTTTCGGTTACGTTCGGTTATGTCTTTTACTATCCATTCGGTTAGTAACCGTTTTCGGTTCGGTTTCGGTTCGGTTACCATTCGGTTCGGTTCGGTATGGTTATCAAAATTAATAACCGTTTGGTAACCGAAAGATTTTCGGTTATTTTCGGTTATTTTCGGTTAAATTTCAAATATTTTCGGTTATTTTCGGTTATTTCGGTTAAATTTCAAAATATTTCGGTTATTTCGGTTAAATTTCAAAAATATTTCGGTTAGTTTCAGTTATTTCGGTTAGTTTCGGTTATTTCGGTTCGGTTATTTCGGTTATATTTCGGTTATTTCGGTTAATTAGGGAAAATCAACATAATTTTTTTTTTTTTTTTTTTTTGATATCCATGGATACCCATTGGTTATCGGTTAATAACCATTCGGTTATCATAACCAATGGATATCAAAAATAAAAACCATTCGGTTATTATGAAATAACCATAACCTAACCGAACCATTAATTTCGGTTCGGTTCAGTTCGGTTTCATTCGGTTCGATTATTATGCCCAGGCCTAAAAGAGATAGCTCAGAGTAAGTTATCTGAAAAAACGATTGTCCAAGAGTAAGCTTCTTGCTTTGAAGTCGCGAGATCAGTGATGGAGTTCAAGAACCGGTTCAAATGATCTCGAACCGGAAACGCATACCAAATCCAAAATATGCAAATTGACCCGAGTTATGAATTGTTGGTTTTAAAAGTTTTATGCATTTTGTTTCAGCACATAAGAAGAATTGGTCTTCCTTGCGTTTAGGAACCAACTTCTCACGTTTTCCACTTTCCTTGTTGTTAGGAGCTACGACTCCTCTATTTGTTTCATGTACTATTTAAGATAAATGAAAAGCCAAAAATAGGCAATCTGAATTGCCAAATCTCTTGTCTTCTTCTTCTTGATCTCTTCTTACTCTCTCTTTACTCTGTTCTTGTTCTGTTCTTGATCTTGATTAAGATCACGCTAACAATTGGTATCAGAGCAACTGCTACCGATCCATTATTCAAAAAAATCAAAAAATCAAAAAATCAATTAACGAGTACCAAGATTCGATGGGTACGGTGAAAGACAGACTCGATGACGTGGAAGCAGGACTTGGGCTTGTCCAAGATGAGTTAAAGAAGGTGAATACCGGAGTAGCTGATAAGTTTCAAAGCTTGGAGAAACTGTGCCAGTCATTGGAGACCACATTCAACCAAACCTTAAAGACTTCCATGAACAGTATGATGGAATTACTCATCCAAAATCGCGACAGTGCGACGAGCGCGCACCCCATCAAACAACAAACCGGAGGAAGCTCCCAAACCACCACACCTCCGCCGAATCCACCACCACCACCTCCAACGCATATCCCACTTCCCATTCCACTACCTATCCCATTACCGAACCCCCACACCGACAACATCCACCAATTCGCTCAGCCACCGCATCGCCATGTCAAGCTCGAATTTCCTCGATTCAATGGGGAAGATCCAACATAATGGATCAGTAAGGCGAAGCAGTACATCTCCTATCAAGGGATCCCTGTCGCGCAACAAGTGAGTTTTGCTTCGTATCACCTTACGGAAGAAGCAAATGAATGGTGGCTGGCGACCTCCAAAGCACTCGGCGTTAATCCTAACAACACCGTTTGGGATGTATTTGAGGAAGAATTATGGCTGCGTTTTGGCCCTACCGAAGGAGAGAATTTTCACGAAGGGCTTTCTAAAATTCGACAAACGGGAACCTTGCGGGAATACCAAAGAGAGTTCGAACGTTTGATGAATAAAGTGAGTAATTGGTCCGAGGAGACTTTAGTGGGCACATATTTAGGAGGACTGCAACCGTCAATCTCCGACAATGTGTGAATGTTTTCACCTAAAACATTGAAGACGGTCATCAACTTGGCTCGCCTCCGCGATGACCAACTACAACGTCAAAAGAGGTCATTCTCACCTCGTACTCACGTATCACAAACGTCGTCATCATCGAACCACCGTGACGTTGTGCCCTTCCAATCACAAACGCCACCTAATATGACTCGTGACTCAAGCCAACAAGTACCAAAGAGGCTAAGCTGGGAGGAGATGCGACGTAAGAGAAGCCTTGGCTTGTGCTTCAGCTGCGACGAAAAATACACCCAGGGTCACCGGTGTCGCACATCATAGCTCTTGTTGATGGAAGGGGAAGACATTGACGAAGCCGATGATGATGTGTTCCATGAGGTAGAGGAACCGGAGATTACCCTTCAGTCGCTTACGGGATGGGATACACCACAAACTTTGCGCGTCCAGACAATGATCCATCGCAGAAAATTAGTGGCTCTCATCGACTGTGGTGCCACGCATAACTTCATTAGCGAGTCTGCCGCAAATAGCCTGAACCTGAAGATATCACCGGTTACACCGTTCAATGTGAGAGTAGTAGATGGTCATCCTCTTCGATGTCGTGGTGTCTATCGCGAAATTCAGATGGAATTAGGGAAGTTGTTTTCACCGTGAATTTCTTCGTTCTTCCTCTATCGGGACTCGACATTGTTTTGGGGATAGAATGGCTCTCACTGCTGGGCCCTACTCTTTGTGATTGGCGAGCCCATACGTTTGGAATTTGTATGGCATGGAAAAAGGAAGAAAATTTTGGGCCTTAGAAATAAAGAGATCACACAGGCCCATTCTCATGAAATTGCAAGAGAGGCCCAGTCAGGACAAGCCTGTTTTGCTCTCTCAATTAAATCAATACGTGATGAGGACCCTCCGATGAACGAAGATATGCGCCGCCTTCTGGAAAATTTCAGCGACATTTTTCAGTCTCCGACTTCGTTGCCACCGGTCCGAGAAATTGAGCATCACATCACACTCAAGGAAGGGTCCGACCCTGTCAACATCCGGCCTTATCGTTATGCCCATTTCCAGAAGGAAGAAATCGAACAACAAGTCAATGAGATGTTCAAATCGGGTCTGATTCGGTCGAGTTCAAGTCCGTTTTCTTCTCCGGTACTGCTGGTCAAGAAGAAAGATGGTTCTTGGTGGTTTTGTACAGATTATCGTGCCTTGAATACAGCCACCGTGAAGGATAGATTTCCGATTCCGATAGTCGAAGACATGCTCGATGAACTCCACGGTGCGACGGTGTTTACGAAGCTAGATTTGACGGCAGGTTATCACCAGGTTCGTGTACATCCACCAGACATTTCCAAGACAACGTTTCGTACTCATAATGGGCATTACGAGTATTTGGTGATGCCATTCGGGTTATGCAACGCTCTATCAACGTTTCAGGCGCTTATGAACTCGATTTTTTGAGCTCATCTACGCAAATTCGTCTTGGTATTTTTTGACGACATCCTCGTGTATAGCAAAACGTGGGATGATCATCTCGGTCACGTTCGTGAAGTCTTGGGTATATTGAGAGCACAAACGCTGTTCGTGAAGCTAAAAAAATGTGAGTTTGGGAAAGATGAGTTGGAATACTTGGGCCATATAATTTCAGGTGAAGGAGTTAAAGTGGATCAACACAAGATCACGGCAATGACTAAATGGCCAGCACCTTCAACAATCACTGAACTACGTGGATTTTTGGGTCTTACGGGCTACTACAGAAAGTTTGTTAAAGACTACGGTATAATCGCAAGGCCGTTGACGAACCTACTCAAAAAGGGTAAATTCGAGTGGACTACAATGGCACAAGAGGCTTTCGAGTCTCTGAAATATGCGATGACTACAACCCCAACGCTTGCTTTTCCTGATTTCTCAGCACAATTTTTGATACAGACAGATGCATCAGGTGATGGAATTGGGGCAATATTGTCTCAGCGTGGAAAGCCTATTGCCTTCATGAGCCGCTCCTTGGGGATCGCGAAACAATCATGGTCAACGTATGTGAGAGAGATGCTGGCAATTATTATCGCTATTCGCATATGGCGACCCTATATTCTCGGTCGACGTTTCACGATCCATACTGATCATAGGAGTTTACGTTACATCCTAGAGCAACGAATTTTCACTCCGGAACAACAGAAGTGGGTAAGCAAACTCGCCGGTTACGATTACGAAATTGTTTATAAGCCTGGATCTGCCAATGTTGCTGCTGATGCACTATCCAGAAGATCCGACAGTCCAAGTCTTGCTGCCGTGTCTAGCTGTCAATCGACCTTGTGGGAAGAACTACGAAATCTGCAAGATACAGACCCGTTTATGCTTCGAATTGGGAAATTGGTTGAATCAGCACCTGCACAACCGTATGCGAGACGTAATGGGCTTCTCTGTTTCCACAACCGTGTGGTAATTCCTCCAAACTCATCGCTTATTGGTTCTCTTTTACAAGAATACCACAACACACCTGCAGGAGGCCACTCGGGTATTTTACGGACGTTCAAACGACTAGCTCAGCAGTTTTACTGGCCCTCGATGCACAACACGATCCGTAGATATGTGAATGAATGTGATGTTTGTCAACGCGCCAAGTCTGAGAGTCTTTCACCAGCAGGGCTTCTTCAACCCCTCCCTATACCTCATCGAGTTTGGGAGGATATCTCTATCGACTTCATAGACGGATTACCACGTTCCGATAATCACACATCCATCATGGTGATTGTCGACAGGCTCACGAAATCGGCACATCTTATTCCGCTTACTCACCCTTACACGGCTAAATCAGTGGCTACAAAATTCACCAATTTTGTGGTGAGATTACACGGTATTCCTAAGTCAATCGTAAGTGACAGAGACCCAATTTTCGTAAGTTCTTTCTGGAAGGATCTTTGGCGTTTATCAGGTACTAAGTTGCGGATGTCATCGGCGTATCACCCTCAAACTGATGGACAGACTGAGGTTGTGAATCGCTGCATTGAACAGTTCCTAAGTTGTTTCGTTCACGATCGGCCAAAACAGTGGAGCTATTTGATTCCTTGGGCAGAATTTTGGTATAATACGACGCATCACTCGTCCATCGGAATGACCCCTTTTAAAGCGATGTATGGACGTGATCCACCAACACTCGCCGGCTATGAATCAGGTACATCTGTCATCACTGAACTTGATGAACAGCTCATTGAAAGGGACACACTGCTCACAGATTTGAAGCTTCATCTCAACGCCGCCAACAACAAGATGAAACAGGTGACCGATTCTAAACGACGTGATGTCAGTTTTGTTGTTGGGGACTGGGTTTACTTGCGCTTGCAGCCGTACCGACAACACCCCATTTTCAAGCGGACATCTTAGAAACTATCAACAAGATATTTCGGTCCATTTCAGATTCTCGAGCGAGTGGGTCAAGTGGCTTATCGTTTGCAACTTCCTGAAGGTACCAAAGTACACTATGTTTTTCATGTTTCTCTTCTTAAGAGACGAGTCGGAGATGATACACCAACATCGGGAACACTTCCGCCTATGCGTACCAATGGGATGTTGCGTTTGGCTCCAGAGAAAGTTCTGAAACTCAGAGAAGTCACTCACGATGGTAAAACGTTTACAGAAGCTCTGGTTTTGTGGAAAGGCTTAACAATAGACGATGCTACTTTGGAGGCTATTGAGCAGCTCAAACAAAGTTTTCCTGACTTTAAGCTTGAGGACAAGCTTCCTTTTGACGGGAGGAGTATTGTTGGAGTTCAAGAACCGGTTCAAAGGATCTCGAACCGGAAACGCATACCATGCAAATTGACCCGAGTTATGAATTGTTGGTTTTAAAAGTTTTATGCATTTTGTTTCAGCACATAAGAGGAATTGGTCTTCCTTGCGTTTAGGAACCAACTTCTCACGTTTTCCACTTTCCTTGTTGTTAGGAGCTACGACTCCTCTATTTGTTTCATGTACTATTTAAGATAAATGAAAAGCCAAAAATAGGCAATCTGAATTGCCAAATCTCTTGTCTTCTTCTTCTTCTTGATCTCTTCTTACTCTCTCTTTACTCTGTTCTTGTTATGTTCTTGATCTTGATTACGATCACGCTAACAATCAGCCTTGAGCTCATAAACCCGAGGCTCATTACCAACAGAAAAACGACTTTTCAAACCTTGCCAAAGGTCGAACGCAGTGTCAGCACAAGAAACAGAGCTCCGTAACTTGGGTTCAATGGTATTGAGAATCCAAGCGACGAGCATTGAGTATTTGAAAATATTAAAATGGTTTTAGATGTTTGAAATGATCATCAAGAGTATTTGAAAATATTAAAATATCATCAATATATACAATGCAAAACTTTGAATACTCAGAGAGAATATGTCATTCATGATTCTTTGAAATTCCGAAGGTGCATTTTTAAGCCAAACGGCATTGCATTCCATTGGTATTGACCAAAATGGACTGTAAATGCTGTTTTATAACGATCATTTTCAGAGATTTGAATTTGCCAAAATCCTGATTTAAGATCAAATTTTGAAAATATGTGGGCAGAATAAAGCCTTTGAAGTAAATTTTTTATTTATTTGGTATTGGATATCTAATCCATTTTAATGCAGTGTTTAAGGGTTTGTAATTAATTACTAACCTAGGAGTGCCTCTTTCTATTTCGGAATTTTTATTTAGATAAAAAGCAGCACATGACCAAGGTGATCTTGATTTTGAAATTAGGCCTTTGTTTAGAAGATCTGAAATCTCTTTTTTACAATGTTTTCTAATTCAGAGTTCATTTGTATGGGACGAGCCTTAGTGGGAATTTATTTTTTATTAAAATTTCCCTCGTATGTCAAATAACCAATATGTTGTTTGCGATTCCAAAAGGCTGTCGGCAAATCTGAACATATTTCTTTTTCAAATAGTTTATTTAGATTTGATTTTTTTCTTTTATTTATTTTGTATCCAAAACCTCTTTTTTTTGTAGTAAAAACTCTGACTTTAAATTTTCCAAGTGGAACGTTTTACTATGTATTAAAGAATTTAAGAAATTTTATTGTATTGAGCAAGCTTTTATTAAATTCAGGCTTCGCTTTTTTGGTGTTTCAAGAAATTGGAAAGATAATTTTTTATTTTGGTTTTTGAAAGAAATTGAATCATCCATAAGTTTGTATGGTGTGATTAAATTTATGAAGGGGTCCCTAGAATAACATTTTGGCATATGTCATCTGTGAGGACAAATGCAGTTTTGATGAGAATATTATCTTTTAAAACTGAGGAAGAGGGTGCCTTGGGCTCAGAGAATGAAAACGAAAAGGAAGAAGAATCCGAGAAGATTGATGGAGATGTTGTCTTTGAAGCAGGAGGAAGCTCTGACAAAGGATCTCGAACCGGAAACGCATACCAAATCCAAAATATGCAAATTGACCCGAGTTATGAATTGTTGGTTTTAAAAGTTTTATGCATTTTGTTTCAGCACATAAGAGGAATTGGTCTTCCTTGCGTTTAGGAACCAACTTCTCACGTTTTCCACTTTCCTTGTTGTTAGGAGCTACGACTCCTCTATTTGTTTCATGTACTATTTAAGATAAATGAAAAGCCAAAAATAGGCAATCTGAATTGCCAAATCTCTTGTCTTCTTCTTCTTGATCTCTTCTTACTCTCTCTTTACTCTGTTCTTGTTCTGTTCTTGATCTTGATTAAGATCACGCTAACAATCAGCCTTGAGCTCATAAACCCGAGGCTCATTACCAACAGAAAAACGACTTTTCAAACCTTGCCAAAGGTCGAACGCAGTGTCAGCACAAAAAACAGAGCTCCGTAACTTGGGTTCAATGGTATTGAGAATCCAAGCGACGAGCATTGAGATTGATGATTCCCCACAGCTTGATTTCGTCTGCACCAGTAACCGGCTTCGTGACCAATCCATCAATAAACCCCAATTTATTCTTTGCTTTGAGAGCATTACGCAGAAGCTTGGCCCATCTTTCATAATTTGAACCATTGAGAGACACAGTATAAATCACTTGACCAGGATCTGCTCCAGGAGAGGTAAGTAGTAATCCGAGAGAACTGTGATATCACGCCCAACTTCAGCCTGAGATCTGCGTGTAACAGAGCTCTGTTCGTCGTCGGTAGCCATGGAGAATAACAAAGCGAAGAACAGAGAAATACCAGAAGTGGGCAATTAATATCAATCGAAACCAAGAGATAAAAAACAATCCTTAAACCAGAGATCGAATTCGCTTGACCAGATGGCGAATTCTTATGAGAGAAACACTGAAGATTTGAGAAAATTATGTAAAAAGGATTTGATAAAACCTTGTCTCTGATACCATGTCAAAGTAGCGGAAAAGCGTACCCGTATTCATTGAATAGAGAGAATATATATAGTTACAAGAGAAACCCTAAGGTATATACAAGAAGGTAATTATCCTAAACCGATACAAGAGAATATACGAGCAATAGCATTTAGGAAGTATTCTTATTCTCAATAAACCAACAAACCCTAACAACACAATTACCAAAATTCGTAACTAAAATTTGTTAATTTCAACAATTCCCTTCAACCCAAAATTCGTAACTATGATACTCTTAATATATCTCTCCTTCCTCACGATCATCATCACAAGCTTTCTCTTCCAGACAATCATCAATTGTTTTTAAAACCAGACCAAACTTTTTAACCCACCGAGTTCTTGCCAGAGAGGAGCCACCGCAGAGTTTCACAATTTCCTTCTCAGCAAGCAAGTGATTGTCGATATTGGACATGGCTTCTTCTTCCATCTTCTCTAGCGCAAGCCGTTCCTGTTGTCGAAGTTTCATCCTGAGGGCTCTTGCTTCGATTCTTGCTTTCTCTTCACGCTGTCTTGTGACTAAGAGTTGTTTCTTCTCTCTCTGTATTTTCTTCATCGCATCAGCCTCGTTACTACCCTCGGCGATGAGTTTTCTGTATTTGGCTTTCACGATGATATCGGCAAATCGAATTTTGATTGTTGCCGCACGAAGAGCCCTGTTAGGTGATGAGGGCAAGAACAAATCACCACCCAGCTTTGTTGCTGTAGCCATAGCTTTGTTTCGATCAAACAGAGAAT
>PKML01056623.1:488086-561095 GCA_002933935.1 Eutrema yunnanense | reverse complement strand
GATTGATGTCTTCGATCGCATTGAATAAAGCATTGAAATCCGCTATCTTATATGCGTTTGCTGCTTTTTTTACCAACCGAAATGCTTCACGTCCTTTAAACCTTGTTATTATGTTCTTATACATATGATATGTACATATGCCACGACTCGCCAATGGATACACCTTTTTAATGGCCTTCGATATCGATCTATGCCTGTCAGAAATGATGGAGAGACTAAAATCATCTGGAATCACACAACTAAGCTGTGTAAAGAACCATTCCCATGATGCATCATTCTCCGTGTCAACTACGGCAAATGCTATTGGGAAAATATTAAAGTTCCCATCCTGACATGTTGCGAGAAGGAGTGTTCCTTTATATTTCCCTCGGAGATATGTCCCATCAACAACAACAACTTTGCGCATGTACTGAAAGCCGTTTATGCTTGCACCAAATGAGATGAACAAATACTTGAATCGATCTTATGCATCGACTTCAAGACACGTATAAGTACCAGGATTAGCTATTCGTATCAAGTATAAGTACGAAGGTATTTGCTCATATCCACTCTCCGGTGAACCCATTGCCAAGAGTCGTGCATGCTTTAAGGCTCGATAAGCTTTCCAGTATTCCATCTGTCATGTCACATTCATAAAACAATAAGTCTGTGATAAACAAAACAAGTCTGCGACAACTGACCAAAATAAAACAAGTCTGCAACTAAACAAAACAAGTCTGCAACAAAACAAAACAAGTCTGCAATAAACAAAACAAATCTGCAATAAACAAAACAAGTCTGCAACTAAACAAAACAAAGTCTGCAACTAAACAAAACAAATCTGCAATAAACAAAACAAGTCTGCAACAAAACAAAACAAGTCTGCAACAACTGACCAAAATAAGTCTGCAACAAAACAAAACAAGTCTGCAACAAAACAAAACAAGTCTGCAACAAAACAAAACAAGTCTGCAGCAAAACAAAACAAGTCTGCAGCCATACCTTTATACCATATCGTTTGTTCAGAGCATCTGCAACATGACTAGGTAACACTTTTGAACCGATGCCACCCACAAAATCCTTGTACAATTGTCCCAAAATCTCGTGTGTAGCTTGGCGAGAACGGGCTCCACGGTCTGTCACAGAACATGTATGTTCTTTAACATATACTTTTATAAAGAAACATGGAGAATCTCCAACTGTAGTAGCTCGGACTCTCCATGTGCATCCTTCTATCCAACATCGAACAATTAATAAGGTTGGCGTTGAATAATCAACCTTGAAATCAAACTTCTGCACAACAGAAAGAATCTTCAACCTCATCTCCAATGCGTCTTTGTTATCATACCTTTGTCCTACCGATATATCCAACGAAGTCATTTCCATTTTCTGGTATTCTTCATGAACTTTGTAATCATTCCTTTGTGCCCTTTTTTTGTGTGGCACGCTTGCTTTCTCTTCTTTCTCTTCCTCCTCACGAAGCTTTCCATACAGACAGTAATCCTCATCACCAGAACTAGCACCGTCCGGATCGTCGCAACAATCAAACATGTATTGGTCCTTCTCGTCCTCATCCTCATCACCAGAACTAGCATCCCCTTCTTCTTTTGCATTACCAACAAATTCAACTTCTATTTTTGCTCGCTTCAGCGATGGTCTACCTTTTCCACGATTATCTTCACCATATTCACGCTTTGCCTTCGGCAGATTTTTTGCATTACCATCAAATTCATCTTCCATTTATGCTCGCTTCAGCGATGGTTTACCTTTTGCACGATTGTCTTCACCATCGTGCAGCTTTTGAGCGTCTTTTAACTCCAATGATACCTCCTTATCTGATACACATAGCCGCATCGTATCTGATTTGAATTGTTCAAAGAAACCTTGCAATTGTCTCGTATTACCAACAAAGACAGGAGGAGTGTCTACTGGTAACTTGACCAATATCTTCTTCGGAAACATGTAGCTCAATTCAACTTCGTACTTAGTCTTATCAACTCCATAATCCTCATACACCATTTGAATGAATTCGTAGAACGAAGTTGCAGCATTGGTTCCAAGAACTCGAGAACCTCTCCTACTATCGACAACAAAAATCCATCTACTCTTCTCAAATCTCCAATTACCCAAAACCAATATAATTTGCAGCATTGGCGGCGACGATGGAGAACGATATCGGCAGCGACGATACACAACGAGATCGGGGCGGCGACGACGATAGACAGCGAGATCGGCGGAATTTGATAATGGCGGAGATGACAATGGAGAACGAGATCGGCCGCCGTACATACCCTAATGGTGCAGTGGCATTTTTCGTAAATAAGTTACTTATAAGGGACATATTAAGTCTGCAACACATTGAATAAGTCTGCAACACATTGAATAAGTCTGCAACACATTGGATAAGTCTGCAACAAAACACATTGAATAAGTCTGCAACGCATTCAATAAGTCTGCATAACATAACAAGTATGCGACAAACAAAGTGTTATTCTAGTCAGAAAATAAGTCTGCAACACAGACTAATAAGTCTGCAGTTTTTAATGCCACGTAAGCAATTTACAAATAAGTCTGCGACGTTAAGCATTAAATCTGCGACATTGTAAATAAATCTGCGACAAGCGATGTTATTTCAGTAAGACATTTCATGTGTCGCAGACTTGTCTTTTGTCGCAGATTTTCCAAAAGTCTGCAACAAAGCATTTAAGTCTGCAACAAACAATTGCAGATTTGTTATAAGTCTGCATAACAAGTCTGCAAATGAACATAAGTCTGCGACATATGAAACAAATCTGCGTAATAAGTCTGCAATCAAAACAAGTCTGCAACAAAGCACATTAAGTCTGCGTCGAAAAGTCTGCAACACGCATAATAAGTCTGCAGATGTGCGCAGACTTAATAAGTCTGCAACATTGAAAATAAGTCTGCATAACAAGTCTGCAAAACAAGTCTGCATAACAAGTCTGCATAACAAGTCTGCAGATGTTTAAGTCTGCAACATTGAAAAATAAATCTGCATAACAAGTCTGTGCAGACTTTATCTGAAAAACGCGGTGACATTTTTGTAAATAACTCAAACTTTTGTTTACGTGGAAATAATTTCGTAATGGCAGTTTCGTAATTACGTTATTTCTAACAAGCGAAAATAAGGGTAAAATGGGCCAAAAACAGACTTTTTCCTTCTCAGTTATTATGTGTCATTCTAGTCCTTAGCCAATTTATAAGTGTCATTCTAGTTTTTTTCCCTTAAATTTTTCATGATATTAAAGCTATACATGTGTACAGAGCCGCGTGGCACAAGCAGGCCAAGCTGTGGTTGCGGCCTTCAGAGGAGTTAAACACATTTTCGGCCCTCAATTACAAAAGATTTTCCTTAGCCTAGTGGTACGCGGATGATTTTCCACCCTTATCAGTCCCGGGTTCGAAACTCAGAAGCTTCTTTTTCCATTTTGCGAGTTTTTTTTTGTTTTTTCGACAATACTTTTTTTCTCTAGCTTGCGGCCCTCTAATTTCACGCAACGGCTCTGCATGTGTAGGAAAAAGAGACGCAAGAGAAATTACTAGACCAATGACCATACAAGCAACAAATTTCTTGGAAGCAAAGCAAAGTAAGTTTTGCAAATGTTGTCGTACATTGACTGTGGTCTTTTTCTCTGTACAAGGATGATCCTAATGGTTTCAACTCTGAAACATAAGAGGAAGTTTATCCACACGTATTTTAAATCACGTAACACTTTTTTATAAATCACTTTACCGTGGAGGATTTTACTGTTTCATGTGGATGACGTGGACAAATCTCATATGTATAAAGATACTAATATATATATCGAGTATGAAGCGCATAATAATGTACAAGGCCAAAAACCCAAATTGACATTTACATTTTACATTGAACACCCAGAACGACAATTGGTGAATCGTAGCTGTCCCATCTATTATTATATTGAAACCATGCATGAATATCGAGAAGAGTTCTATTATATTCTATTCTACGTTCTCATCTGGTGAGTGCTATGAACCATCCTTTGGTCTTGCCAGTGTTTCATTTGTACTCTGAGGAATAGCATGAAGGACTGAACCTGATAACGAAGTGGAATGTGCAGAAAGAGCCTAGAGACTCAATTTGCTGGAAGCACCATTTTTTTTAATGCCCTGTTTTCTGTTCCATATCTTTTTTGAATTTTTATGGTTTGATTTGGTACTATGTTCCTAATATTTTAATAAACAACGAAAAAGCAAAAAATTAACAGTTTAACACACGAAGTTCATGTTATTCGTATAATGATCACTAATACCGTAGTTCATGGTAATGTTGGTTCAGTCTTAAGCCTCCTTAAAGTTAAAACTTCTCAATTATATAACGGAACTCTATTGTATAGGTAATTTGAAGGAGATGAATCCATGTTGGCTGCTATATCAGTAGACCTGATGAGTTTAAGGTAATTGCCTTGCTGATATGAAGTTCATTTCAAGAGCTGGTTAATTATACTATCTGCTGAGATGTAGCGTGTTACAGGGAACAGTTGTTGTTATCAGAGGAGAGAGAGGGCCCTAAAGGAGGTCCAGACATGCCTGAGTGTTGACACCGACAAGTGCAAAAATGGGTGCTGGTCTTGGAAAGGTATGACCACTATTGGGTGCTATTGGGTGCTGCATGAATGTGCATTACTGACTCATGGTAGGTTCTCGGGTGGGTCACACGGTTTTGTTGTTGGACACATCTCCCCTGAAGCTCAGGTCTGTCTCTCCAATGGTTCTGCTTTTCTAATCTTTCAAATACTAAAACAGATGAGAATGTCAAGACGGTAATGTTGAAATCTTTCTTGGTGTGTATTTATATTATGCAGGTGGGTGGCCAATCAGTCTGATAGAGAATGGAGACATAATCACAATCGACATAGGAAAGAAGATAATAGACACACGGATCTCTCCCAAAGAAATGAATGAGCGTAGAAAGAAATGGACTGCTCTTGCATACAAGGTTAACCGTCAAGTTCTATACAAGGTAAATTAATAAAATCACCACTTCAATTGTATGTAATGTATCTCTCTTTGTCGTTTGTTCGATTAATTGCTAAAACAATAGTTGGATGATTGATAAATTCTAAAACAATACAACAAGTACGTGCAATCGGCTTCAGTTCGATGTGTGAATGATGAGTAAGCGAGATATCTCAAGAGCCGTTTTGTGAATGAGCGGCAGAAACAACATTGTGCTCATGAGGGGGGATTCTACGGCTTTTATTTTGTTCTTTAGTATCATTGTTAGGTATTGGATCATTTTTCTATGTTCTCTTTTTGACTGATTATTTGCTATTTAAAGGGTTCGATTTAAAGATTTTTGTTTCTCTTATTGTCAAAATAAAAAGCTATCATAGAGTGTCTTAAGAACAAATTAAAGATTTAAAGATTTTTGTTTCTCTTATTGTCAAAAAACAAATTACATTGAAACAGACTACTTAAAGATATCATAGAGTGTCTTAAGAACATCAAACTCAGTTCTTTGTGTCGGCGGATTGATCAAGGGAAGCTTCCTGTTTTTTTTTTAATGGGATGTTCTTGATTTTAACTGCAAAATTCGGATCAAGAAACATTAGTAATAATCCAAAATCGAATTATAAACTATATCAAAGGCCTAAAAGTTAAATTTCCTAATTACAAGAACCAACAAACCCTAACAACACAATTACCAAAATTCGTAACTAAAATTTGTTAATTTCAACAATTCCCTTCAACCCAAAATTCGTAACTATGATACTCTTAATATATCTCTTCTTCCTCACGATCATCATCACAAGCTTTCTCTTCCAGACGATCATCAATTGTTTTGAAAACCAGACCAAACTTTTTAACCCACCGAGTTCTTGCCAGAGAGGAGCCACCGCAGAGTTTCACAATTTCCTTCTCAGCAAGCAAGTGATTGTCGATATTGGACATGGCTTCTTCTTCCATCTTCTCTAGCGCAAGCCGTTCCTGTTGTCGAAGTTTCATCCTGAGGGCTCTTGCTTCGATTCTTGCTTTCTCTTCACGCTGTCTTGTGACTAAGAGTTGCTTCTTCTCTCTCTGTATTTTCTTCATCGCATCAGCCTCGTTACTACCCTCGGCGATGAGTTTTCTGTATTTGGCTTTCACGATGATATCGGCAAATCGAATTTTGATTGTTGCCGCACGAAGAGCCCTGTTAGGTGATGAGGGCAAGAACAAATCACCACCCAGCTTTGTTGCTGTAGCCATAGCTTTGTTTCGATCAAACAGAGAATTAATGAAACGAAGAACGATTCAAGGACGCTAGGTTTTTTTTAGTATTATCGAATTGAAAATCTCTTAAATTTCTTTTAGTTTTTCTTCGTTTTTTTTCCTCATATTTACATTGTTGCTGTAGCCATATCTACTTTGTTTTATTTCTCTTCTTCTCCCAATTCTTCATCTTCTCCTCCTTTAAGGTCTTCATCCTGTTTTTTCTTCCTTATCTTTCCCTTCTTCCACTTCGTCTTCTATCTTATGGGTTTTTTTTTCTCCTTCTTCTCCGACTTCTTATTCCTCTTCTTCTGATTATCTTTCCTTTCTTCAAATTTTTCAATTTCTTTTTAAATGTCTTCGTTTTATCCGTCTTCTTATTCCTATTATGGTTTACATTTTTCTTTTCTTAGTCTTTTTCCTCGTATTTTCGAATTCTTCTTCACCGGCTTCGTCTTCTACGACTTCCTCTTTTTGTTTTTCTACTCCTTTTACTTCTTGTTCTTCATCGTCTTTATCTTCAACTTGTTCTTCTTTATCGTCTTCATCTTCCAGACTTCTTATTCATCGGATAATTCTTTGCTCTTTCATCATCTTCACCTTCTTCTTCTTTATTCATATTTTCTTCCTCGTATTTTTCTTCTTCCAATTCATCTACTGTGTACAGGTTTTCTTCTCCCAATTCTTCTTCTTCTCCAAATTCGTCATTTCATTATTCTTTGTTCATTGTCTTAGTCTTATCTGACCATTTTTCTTTTCTTTGTTTTCTTCCTTGTATTTTCCGAATCCTTTTTCTTTACCTTTTAGTTTTTCATTTTCTTTGTCTTTTCCTTCTTATCATCCATCGCCTTCAACTCCTACTTATTTTGGACTAAAGTCTTGGTCTTTTAAACTTCATATTTCTTGAACTTTTGAATGTTAAAATAAGTAATGTTTTAGTGTGGTTTATGTGATCTTTTAAATTTATGTGGATTTATGTACACTGTAGTTTTTAAAGCTGTTTTGGTTTTAATCTATAGTTTTTTTTTCCTTCGATTCTCTTATTTCTCTTCTTCATCGTCTTTGACTTTTATTTCTTCTTCCTCTTCTGATTTGTCTTCTTCTTCTTCTTCCTCTATGTGTTGTTTTACTCTTCTTCATATTCTTTATCTTTCTTTTTTTATTCTTCGTATTTTCCTTATTCTTTTTTCATCGTCTTCGACTTCTTCTTCTTCCTTTATTCGTCTTATTCTACATTCTCCCATTTTAACGCATTTGTCTTCTTGTTCTTCTTCTTACTGTTTTTCTTCTCAAAATTCTTCTTCTTCATCGTCTTCGAATTCTACTTCTTCTTCTTCTTCTTCTTCCTCTTAGATCTATCTTTCGATTTTTTTATTCCTCATTGTCTTCTGTTATGTCTTCTTTTTTTATCTTTTGTTTTTTTTTCTTCCTGTATTTTCCTACTTCTTCTTCATCAACTTTGTATTTTCTGAGTTTTTCTTCTTCCTCCTTTTCGGTTTTTATTAGCCTTATTTTTCCTTTGCTTCTTACTCTCCTTGGTCTTCTTTGTATTATCCAAATTCTTGGATTTTCTTCGTCTCTTTCTCATCTTCACCTTCTTCTACTTCATCTTCATGTTTATTCTTCTTTTACTTCGTTTTCTTCAACTTCTAGGTTTTTTTTTCTTCTTCTTTTTCTTTCGGTTTTCTTTTTAACTCCAACTTCCGTATCTCCTTATCCTTATTCTTCTTCACTATTTCTTGTTGCCCATCTTATTCTTATTCTCCAAGGTTTTAATAAAACTCATTTTATGTTCGTCTTCGCTTAAAAATCGATATATATATATATCTAACTAAAGTTGATTTTTTCGCAAAATATTTATGTAAGGAGATGAAATAAAATTACTAAAATGAATATGCACTTGACGCAATCGTGACACAGCTCAAAGGGGCCAAGAATGCTCCATATCTCTGAAATTTAAAATAAAAAACATTGCCACTGCAACTCCAAAAAGTTATAAAGTTTATCTGAAAATAGGTTTTAGCAATTACCCGATCAAGATTTTTAATTGCTATCATACTGCCCATCTGATGAAACATCAGCAACTGAGTTCAATAAATTCCCTCTTAGAATTCGAAGATTGGCAAACCCTTGGTATAAGGTACAATTACATAACATTGAGTTGTGTACAAATACCATATCCGGCCATTGTCAACACTTAGACCAATCTTGTGTCCAATGTCTGCAAGGCGGATGTTTGGACATATGTTGCCATCTTGATCCCTGTTTAGGGAATAATAACATGAACCCCTGGTTGGTTCCGTTTATATTAAGCTGTGAATCACAATGGCATGGGTTGCATGCTGAACAAACCATAAGTATAGTAAAAAAGTCAGTATATGGCAGATCAAGGAGATAATACCAGAATTTGAGTATACTAACACCACTTACGTTAGCAGCCTCACCAATCCAATACTTTTGAGCAGATTCACAAGGAGTATTTATCACAAACTCCCAAGCTCTTGGGTCATAAGTAGTCAATGTTTCAATTCCCTGTACCTAAAAACATTAAATAAATAAAAATCAATATAGTTAGTGGAAGATCACCAATGCATATAATCTGCATATGTGCAAAAAGACACTGAATATTCCTACTTTACTTCTCAGTCATTGCAAAGCAGCCCTTGACAACATAATATATTCGGTGTCTTTCAATCACTTGTCATGGTGGCGGTTTGTCCCAAAGAATTTAACAGCACTACTCCATGAACTCAATCAAGCCATACGAATATCCCAAATGTTAATTTCTTTGTTTTCAATACCAGATCAGGACAATAACTCTCTTAAAGATCGAATAGCACATCTCCAAATGAGAAATTCAAGAGGAATTTGGCTTTGATGTGAGTTAGGCACAAACATGTAATTCTTTGAACATACCACATCAAGAAATGAACACCGAGTTTTGGGGAAATCGAGTAATCACACCAACCAAAACCTCAGGTTCAAGTGCCCGCGTTACGACATCATAAAGCCGAGAGGGCCGAATAAACAAACTATAAGATATGGGTTAAATAGGGCGAACAATGGTAAAAAAGGAGAAATTCAAGCCGAAACTGGTGGACGGTAGTACAAACAGGACCTGAAGCAATTTTAACCAGAAAACCATAGATCACAACCCAACACCTAACAAAGAAACAAATAAATTAGACAAAAGCAAAACAAAAGAAAGAAATGTAATAGTTAGCAAAATAACTACACGAAATAGCCTAATCAATTAGACACGCTTAAAAACAAACAATGCATCAAAATAACAAATTTTTTGATAAAGCCACAGCAAAAAAAAACCACATGCAAGCACTACGAAATTAGAACTCACAAAAGACCATGGCAGAACACAATAAACCGCAATACAATGAAGCCAAATAAAAACATAACATACTATAAAACAAACAAACACAAAACCAAAGCAAGAGACGATAGCAAACGTACTAACAAAAAAAGAAAAAAAAAAAGAAAATATATAAAACGAAAAATACCAAAGCATCACTCATAAGAACATATGTGTTATCCAAGAAACAAATATACCTCGTAAGAACAAAGAAGACAAACACACCGTACTAAATACCCCAAAAATTAGATCAACCTACAAATAGAAAAACAAATCGTTTCATCAATAAGTACTTGTTAGGCTTTTTCAAGCCCATGTCCAACTCCCCATTAGTATGATATTGTCCGCTTTGGGCCCAGGTGGCAAAGCCCGCACGGATTTGTTCTTGAGCTCCTTCCCAAAAGGCCTCATACTAATTGGAGATGGACATTACTTATATACTAGACAATATTTATCTAAACTTCTGATGTGGGACTTGGATTGATATCCCAACAGTACTGAAGAACTAGGCACAACAATTAAAACCAAAGTGAAAGGCAACCAAAATAAAAAGAAAACGATGATATCCCAATGAAAACCCTAAAAAAATCATATAAAAAAGGCAAATAAACTTACATAAGACATCGGGAACGAAACAAAAGCAAAAAGCAAAAACCAAAGTATCGCTAATGAATTATACAAGAAGCCAATACCTCGAATGAAAAGGAACAATGCATACACCACTCCAATATCCCTAGAGGTAGATCAACCTACAAAACAAAAACAAAATTCTCGATCTGTAAGCAATAAGCAATGAAGAACAACAAAACTAAAAACCAAACGAAAAGCAAGTATAAAAAGCCACAAAAACGAAGAGCACTACGACGAAAACAAAGAACGGCGTGGTTTCCACACACAATATTTAAAGATAACACCAAATAACATTTTATTTATATATATTATCAAAATATATATAAAACAATTTATTCGGATTTATCTACGTTTTTTATAACTCGAAATGGGCTACCCCAATAAGATATGAAAATCCCACAAATGAAATTAAACAAAATACCGATCATATGGGCTATATCCCATCCGAATTAATCATCAAATTTCGATCCATAATCATCAAAATTCGATCAATGACTCAATTAAATTCATTAATGGCATTTCCATCTTTTATTGTCAAAATCGCACAATTAAGGAAGGAGGGGTAGGATCCGATTTTTTAAATGAGGGGCAAGGGGTAATTAACCACGCTGAAACTCAATGAAAGGGATTTAAGCTCAAAATTACTTCGCATTTAATATATACTAGGTGTCTAACCCGCGCCATAAGGCGCAGGTCAATATATCTAAACCGAATAAAAAACACAAAGATTAACTAACTAAAAACCAAATAAAAATAAAAAATGTATTGAGATCAACGAATTGAGAATAGAGCAACAACAAAAGACCAATATCAATCAATGAACCAAAAACACAAAAACCAGAACCAATGAAGTGTGTTAAAGTCACAAAAAAATAAAACTACGACAAACGCGAGTTCTTATAGATATTCTGAAGCACGTCTTTGTAGACAACATTCATTGTCTTACGTTGTGGTTTACCATTCGAATCGGTAATTAGAATCTTCAATCCTTCCCTTGACGTAACTCTAGAGACAGCAACATAAAGTTGACCATGACAAAACACATGCCTAGGTAAGTACAACCCAACTTTTTTCAGAGTTTGACCCTGACTTTTATTTATCGTCATAGCAAAAGCTATAGCAATGGAAAATTGTCTACGCCGCATTCTAAAGGGGAACCTTGCTTCCGGAGGCGAAACAAACATTCTAGGTATGAGTACCTTTTTGCCGACTTTATCACCGCTTATAAGGCTAGCTTCGATAACATGTTTTGCCAATTGAGTAATAAGCAATCTTGTCCCATTACATAAACCGCCTCGAGGGTCAATGTTCCTAAGCAACATGATCGGGGCACCAATCTTCAACTTTAAACAGTGATTTGGCAAACCAGACACCTTGATACTGTTTAGATATTCCTGAGTATAAACTAAATCATCGATCTTGCTTGTGTCTGAAATATCAATGCTATCAGAACTAAGATATTCATGCTCGACACCTGGATTCAAAATTAAAAAAGTTATATCGAATGGAATCCAAAGTCATAAATATTCACAAGAACACACTAAAATTATCTGCGAGTTGTGACAACATAAAATCATTTATAACATCAACATCTTGATTACGGGGACTCAGAATAGCCCTTTCTTGAAAAAAATTAGGGTCACGTGTCTTTGCATACATTCCTCCGTAAATCTCTGTTACAATATTTTTCACTGGCTCACCATCTTCAGTTATCAATAAATCCGATGGGATATCGATCTCAACTTCTCCGGTATTGGGCTCATTAATTTTTCCATCACGTATATCCAATATCCATTTTGCAAAATCTCTTAACCCTTGATCGACAACACTACCAGTGCCACGAAGAAGTCTCATATTCGTTTTTAGCTCCAAAACCTTGCAATCAGACCAAATCGGAGAAGAATTCACAGTCGCCAATATAGTTTCCGAGCTATTACCGCCGACAATAACAGGCAAAATCTGCCTAAGATCTCCGCCCAAAACAACAACCTTACCACCAAATACCTTATTACACTTTAATATATCACGCATAGTCCGGTCGAGCGTCAGGAAACAATGTTTGCTCATCATCAGAGCTTTATCCCAAATAATTAGGCTCGCTGCTTCAAGTAATTCTTCCTGGTGCGACCCAGCACTTATCGAGCACAAGGTATACTCGTTGACAACGATCGGTATCCCAAATCTAGAATGAGCCGTACGATCCCCCCTGCAGCAACAATGCAGCTATCCCACTCGATGCAACATTAAGAACTATACAACCTTTAGATCGGAGCGCAGAACCCAAAACACTCCACAAATACGTTTTTCTGTTCCACCATAACCATAGACAAAAAAGAAACCACCGGCATTACCATTCACTGCGTACATTATCTCGTCGTAAACACGTCTTTGCTCATCGGTGATTGTAGAGAATAACCTCGCATGATCAGCAGCCAGTTTATCACAATCATAGTTCTGCTCATCAAGTATACGAAATCTTCGGTTAACAATTCCCAAGTGGCAGTTCCTATAGCATTCCAGACGTTGATAGGAACTGCCACGCTACTCGAAAGTAGCATAATGGCAAATAATTTACGTAAGAACTTTCCTGAACCCCAAAAACTTGCTTCTTTAATGCCATCAATGTATTCTTTATCATCGTCTAACAAATCAAGGGCATATCATGCTTCCCGGAATGTAGCATATGGAACACCTTTAACCGTTTTGAGCTCATCAAAACTTCTAGGCCCTTTGACGACGTTTAGCAGAATCCTCATGTGATATGCGTCTGTCAAAGACGGTGGTACATATGTAAGCCTGCCAATGGCAAAACCTTGCTTACGAACATTCCATACCCTGAGTTTCGTAACCCAGACGAACATTGACGGAAAATCGGCGTAAGTTAATGTACGTGCCAATGCATGTTCTCGATTGGCTTCCATCCAAGCTAAGAACTTAGACTGACCTACTGATGGTCTATTCAGAACGTCATCAACATTGTCATCTTCGTGATATATAAGTAATTGCTGACCAGGAAGATGAAATGAAAGTTTAACAACCAGAGTAGTTCGATAGTGCGTAGGAAAAGCAAGAATCCTCCAGGTGGCTTCACAAGCCGAAATATACCTACAATCCCAACAACACAATCGTCACACCGGAGAAAACAAATATATAATAATTTTTGAAAACGTGGTGAGCATCAACATAAAGAATTTGAGAGAAACACCTACAATTATAATAATTCTCGACATCATCTTCGGAGATAACGGGTTTTCCATCCTCATCTTCAATGGCTGCCCTAACATAATTCGGACCCTTGTTTATATATTTTAACAGGTACTTGATTGACCTCGTCTGATTGCACCACTCGACGTTAATGTGAGCGCGATAACGCCTCATAAGCTTTTCATTGTAAGGTACAACATACCTGTTGTCACACTCGAAACCTTTCTTCAGCACAGTTCGCGAATTGTCCCGGCGTGTATAAATAAGAAATCCAGCATCATCGATCTTCGTAACGGTACTATACGACTTTGGAAAAAATTTAGTATACCTCCTATCGCTCATACAGACGTTTTTTGGATTGGCCTCACCACATGGCCCATGTATCATTAAATCGCCAACAATTTCATACAAATAGAGATCTAAATCCTTATCAGGGATTTCGGCCGATATAAATTTATCAATGTCCTCACCCGTAGGTAACCTAGAATTAGGATGCAAGAAGACAACCATATGAGCATGCGGCAATCCCCTTTTCTGAAACTCAATGGTATACATTGCTGAAAATAGACAAAGCATAAAAACAGAGTTAGCCAAACTCGTGTTATATGCGATTATCAAAAGCAACTCAACATGGATAATAATATAAATACAAAATGATTTTACATGTCCACGCCTAAATGCGATAAAAGGCTTCCCGAGCAAATATGGTTATAAAATACGAAATTATAATAACTTTATCCAGTATTTAATACAATTTGTTTCTATACCGAAAGAAACTCAATATTATAACGTATACCACAAATAACCACATATAATAAGAGCTAAACATAAACATACTTAGAATGTACAATTAAGTTCTTACCTGAGCTAACGCGACCTAGGACATTGTCATTGGTTATATAATGCACAAGATTATCGAGTTTCATCTTGAAAACTCTACAACAAATATCCGGTCGATCCTCAGACTTCAAATCATGCTTTTGTAAATATCTCGTTATTTCAGGCCACTTCGGGTTGCACGTGATTGTAATAAAAAAATCTGGATAGCCATAATACTTGCATGTCGCCATCGCGTCTAGATAATGCTGCATCATATACCTCTTACTACCAGTGAACGATGACGGTATAATGACCCGTCTTCCTTGTCCGGCAAGACTACAATCACCTTTCTCAACTGCTCGTTCAATCTTATCAAAGTTATCACATCTGAGTTTCTTTTGATTATCCCAAATATAACGAAGTCTATTAGACTCTTTCATGGTATATGCGTCCACTAAGAACTGCTGATACAATCTGCCAGACATCATAAGAACTGGAGATTCACCATATCTCTCTTGAATGCGAAATGCAAAAAGTTCTCGCATCGTCACAGTCGTACGCTTCCTACCAGCGGTATCAACGAACCCAATATCAATTCCTAGTCTGAATCCATCCTCACCATATGGGAACAACAATGGATATTGCAAAGGCAAGTAAGCTGGATGTAGCTCACTTATTCGTTGTAACTTTCCAGTCCTACTTTCAAGAACTATATCTCGTTTATCAGCAGCCATACTAAAATCCCCAGGCACCAAAGCCGTGACATCTTTCTCGGTTGGCAAGTTATGAATTCGCCCATCAGCAGCTCTCCAGCAGCAAGCACCAATTTATAACCTTGATTATTACCACTATCGACGAATCTTTCCCGTGCAGACCTAAACGCTTTGACATGAGGATTATGAACATCCAACATTCTTGTTAAAAGCCTCACAATATCAAACCTAAGTTTTTCCGAACACCCAGTTGTCCTAGTAAGGAAAAACAAAATATACAATTTCTTATTAAAATTATCGAATTATGCAAACTTCTACAAACCAAAAAAATCATAAAACAAAACAATTACCCGTAAGCACTCAGTCTATTAGCTGTCTCATTTATGGTATCGTGGATGTATAGCTGCAAGAAATTTGGTTGCTTGCCAGCAGCTGGGAAAATATCACTGATACGATGATAATTCTCACCACATAGCTGAAATAGATACGGACCAGTACCATTGTTGATGGCACTATTAATCTTGCCACCGAGAGATGTAAACGAAAACATCATGTTGTAGGCTCTTATGAATTCACGAAAATGGGTCCTCATATCACCGCGGTTATACAATAACGTCAATAATGTTTTTGGAGGCGCTTTAAGAAGTGGTAGATCAAACTTTCCTTTATGACATCAAATCGTAAAAACCGGGGTAGCGGTCGCAACCCTTTTGTTTATACGTTCCGCGAACCACATAAAAGCATGACAAAAACCACACATGTAGGATGGATCACCATCGTCATAGTAACTGGAAAATGCCAAATCTCATAATGTGCAACACATAAAAAATATAAAACATATATAAATTTGCTATTAGTACCATTCTCAGTTTGCCCGAGAAGTGTTGAAGTATTAATCCCAGCTAAATTAATTGGCCTTTGTTGTTTTCGCCGAGCTGAATTATTATCTTTTCTAGGAACAGAGTAATTCGCAGACCCCTCATCTTCGTCGGTATCAGAATCAGTGGCCACAAAGCATAGAAAATCATCGACATCCACGGGCTTGTCTAATAACTCTATGAAAACAAATAACCAACAATAACAATAAATTCAATTATATACATACCACCTACAAACCAAGTACACAAATTTCGAAATCATAACCTAAACTCCTTATTTGATTTTTCAAGGCACGTTTGGATCGAAGAACCTCCATTCTTCTTCTCCTGGCAACTCTAGCCATGCCAACCTTGCCAAGACCATCTATATCTATGTATGTGTGATAAATCGAACGTTTGGGGGTACCAACTGGTGCGTAAATTTCAGCTCTCGTAGTTATGGCTGATATAACAAATATAAATCAGGGTAAGCAAATTAACAAAAACAACAACGAACCTACTTAATAAAACGAAACAAACTCACGCCGCTTTGAGACATGAAATTTAAAAGCTTTCGTCCGCTTGCCACTAGTTTTTGGGGGCTTCATAACCTGCAACAATATGAAATTTCGGAATAGACTCTGATCAATAAGCGCGAGACAAAACTATAAATAAGACTCTTCTATGATGATCGACCAAAACAATACAAAGATTTAAACACCCTACTCGTCTTCTATTAAAATATCGAAACAAATCAGTGATCACAGCTTAGAAAAAACAACTACCAAGAAGTATATAAATAAAGGTAACAACTTCAAGCCTTAGGCACCTAGGTCAACTTCAAACCTGATATTAAAGCTGATTTAGACTTTAGGATTCGCAAAGAGATTTGGAATTCCTAGGATTTAGATTTAGATAATTCTCGCAACGACAGTTGGTTAATTATACCTTAGTGATTTGAGTTCAAGAACTGCGCTAAATCTGAATCCTGCTAGTTAGTTTATCTGCATTCATTGATTTCCTCAGAAAAACCCTGAGCCTATATTTCATCCATTGATTTACAACTCTTTTAATTTCTGCACTACTTTCAATTAAATATGTTTGGCTTAGCTTAATTCTCAACTATACAATCTATTGTGCATCTCTGTGAGTCTTTGTGGTTCGACCCGTAGCTATATTACAACTACTGCTTTAGTACTGTTAGGGTATTAATTTGAGCGTATCACCAACCAACGGCGGCGTCACTTGCAAATCATCACTTGAGCTGTCAAGTCCAGTTTCAGCCTGGACAGTTTCAAGGCGACCACGAACAAACCTAGACAACATGTCAGCATCATCGACCACTATATCCACCCTGTATGACAGTCTTCTATTGTTTAATACGGTTTCGGAAAACGTACATGAGAAGGGTAATTTTTTGGCATGGATTAAGTGTAATCGAGAATATCCTGAGGCGCAGATGTTACTGTATTCTGAATTTTCATCTAGATGGGTTTGGGATCGTAAGGAGGTTAGGTGGAGGCGCCGTCTGGTCAGTTTGCCGCGTCCGTGTGTCATAGAATCGTGTCCCATTGATGCTGGTGAGGTTTATTGTTTGCGAGTGTTGTTGCTTGTGGTGAGGGGTCCGTGTTGTTATTCAAATATTAGGACGGTGGGAGGGGTTGTTCGTCATGCTTTCAGGGCTGAGTGCTATGTCTCGCGTTTGATCTCTGATAGTGATGATGAGTATGTTGGAGCTTTTGTGGAAGCAAGTGGTTGGGCTTCTCCTGAATGTTTATGGAAGATGTTTGTTGCTCTTTTACGATCTGATTCTATGATGGATCCTGTTGTTGTCTGGTTTATTGTTCGTCACCTTCTCTTTCCTTTGTTCTATTTGTGAACGGGCGATTTTAATATTTTAATTTTCTTTGTTTTGGGTTTCGTACTAATAAATTGAAATATGTTATCATAGATTAATTACTTACCCTCGGCGGTTGAATAGCAAACGTGCAATTGTGTGTTTATATACAATCGACTACAACCTAAACTATGTTCTTAAAGTTGTGCGTTTATATACAATCCAAAAATACAAACAAGTGTTCGTATGGAAACGATCGTTCTGGTTTTAAATGAGTAGGCGTCTTTTACTTTCCATTTTGTTTAGTTCGTTGGTAATTTTCATTGTTGATCCTTCATGGGAAAACCCACGATCGTTCTTCGGAATTTTGAAGTTTGATTTTTGGTTCGGTTATTCACGTGTTTTAATTAGAGTGTAATATATGGGCAATATTATATATTTTTGGGAGGTTGTTTAATCGGTTCTTGGTTTTGAGCACATTATTTATTGTTTAATATAACTTATTAAATTTGTAAAATTTAGGATTGCGATCTAATGTTTGTGAAGATATACCTTTTTCGTGATTATCTTGATGTCGAAAAATGTATAAATTCATAAATTTATATATGAATCTATCTGCCCGATGCAAATATACATTTTTAATATAATCGTGTTTTATTTAATAGCAAATTTCAACATTATCTTTATAAATTGGGTTCTTTATAAATTGACGAGTTAAACAATCAGATTAGTATCTCTAGATATAGTTTTTTTTAGTTATGACTTTGGCAAATTACGACGTCGTGAGACTCGATGACTCGGTTTTTTCGTATGTTCGTGATTTGGAGCTGCTAGGATGTTTTTGGCGTATTCGAGTTAAAGTGCTCCAAATTTTTTAGCGCTTCTTTGGATGCGATGGATTTATGGAATTAATTTTGGTTGATATGAAGGTTGCTTAGCTATTCCTTGCCTTTGTTGTTTCATGTTTTCATAATCCCCGTGCTCATTTAATTTTGGTTGATATGATGTTTGGATCTTTACTTTGTTGTTGTTTTTTCAGTTTTTAAACAATAATATCGATAAAGAATTTAATTATTTGGTGTTTGTAATTATATTGCCATTTTTTCATTATCAGTATTATTATGTTTACGTTTTATATAAGAATTATATTGCCATTTTGTCATTATCAGTATTATTATGTTTACTTTTTATATAATGTATTGTGTGATCATGCTATACTTTTTGACGATAATATTTCAAAACGAATCTTATTGTTAGATTAGAGTTTATCTGCGTCCATTCTTGAAAAGAATAACACTTTGGATAATATGAAAGTTAACATTTTTGTGAAATTTAATTACGGAAGTTATACATTTTTATTTATTTTTCGTATGAAAGTTTCTTATATATATAGTTGTATGACTTATAACCTCGCCTACTAATCTATATCTTCTTCTATCATTTGTTAAAATTCATGTGTATCGGGATGAGTTATTTAACTTTTGATCAGCTCAGCATGAAAAGTTTTTATCGCTATACGATAGTTCGACTACTCAGAAAGTGGGGATCGACTACTGGATCCAAAAAGAGCGGTTTCTTCGGGCAGAATTTTCTCTTGATTGATGCTAAGGTTCTTTAGTTTTATTATGTTTAAGATCTACGTTGTGTGGTTCATTAAAATTGTTGATATTTGGCTACTTCTTTAAGATAAATTTCGGGTTTGTTTTGTCTTTAGAAAAATACTATTCAGGGTTCCGTTCATCCATCTCTTCTCAAAGTTTATGGCCATGATTTTTTGGAAGGGAACTTAATACATATTTCTAATTTCAACGTCCGACTCAATAATATGAGCTACAAGGTTTCTGATAACAAGTATATTATTGTGTTGACCGAGAGGACGAGGGTCTCGTCCGTTGGACATGGGTTTCCTTGGATTCCGCGTGAGACATTCTGTTTTGTGGATTATTGTTATTTTACAAGGTTAAACGGCTTGGTAACTAATCTATATGGTATGATCACTTCTTTATTATATTTAAAAAAAAAGTGTTTAGGCATATGCTTATTGTGTCTTTGTGTGTAGACATAGTTGCTTATATCAAACATGTGGATAAAACCGACGCACGTGTTCAAGGCCAGACGGTTGTTAGGAGAGTGGTTATAACATTATTTCTTGAGTGGTATGTATCGCGTTTCTCTGTGCTGTTGGCGTGCTATTAATTATGTCTCGGTATGTTTATTGTTTTGTTTTCTGTTATGTTTTATGTTTTCGTTTCAGTTCTGTTGATGGTGTTGCCAAAGGACTTGAGACTGCATTGGTTTTGTGGGGGGAGCAGGCTGAAAATTTTGAGAATAGATTTCGAGAGTTTGCTAACACCAATGTTGTTATGATAGCTACAAGTCTAATGTCCAAGGTTTCTCATGGTGTGGTTTCGTTGTCGGGTTCTCCAACAACAAAATTCTATTTGAATAATGGTTTGGTCTCTATGGCTACCTTTAGAACAAGGTGTATATACTTTCTCTACATTTTTTTTTTAATTCATTTCGTATATATTATTATTTATGTTTTTCTTTATATTACTTTAATAAGGTTGCGTTATGATGAGAATTGTTATGTGCATCTGGGCCGCTTGGTGGAGGTAGATTGTCTCCAAAGTGATGAGTCCTTTGGCTTTGCATTATCTACAATTAACCCTTTTGGCGACTCGAAATCAAATCTTCGGCGTTCGTCCAAGAGGAAGTCTATGTAGTAACTTTTTTTGGATTTCCGTTTTCGCGTGTTGAATTCGATATTGGGTTTCATGATATAATTTTATTCGAATAATTAAGATTTGTTTTACATGATTTACGATACAATTTATAATTTTTACCATATTTTATGTTGGTTTAACAGTATGTGTTTATTAGATTTCTTTAAACCGTCGATAATACCATTGAACAATCAGATATGTGGTAATTTGGTTTTCTAAACCAAACCAAGATATTTCAGATTAGCACGGGTTAGATTTTCGGAATTCAATGTGTATATCGTTACATTTATTTGTTGATATCTGGATGGATGGTTTCGATGTATAATGTAAGCGGGTTAACTTATATATCGGTTAGATGTGCTTTTTCAGTCCGGATAGTTGTAAAAGTAACCGCCAAATACGTAATATATATATATCGATTCATTATTGAGCCGGATCGGTTGCTTCTAGGTTCTTTATTGTTAGGGTGTTATATTCGTTCCTTGATTATCTATTCGACTTACATCATGGTTGAGTCTGTTCAACTTTCAAATTTGGGTTCTCGCACTAGGAGGTGTCGGATTTGCGTGAAGGTGCTGAGAATTTGGAAGACCGTTTGTTTCTTCGGTGGAACTCTTGAGATGATTCTTTCTGATGAGGAGGTATTTGTTTCGTTTGGTTTTTGTTATTTATTGGTCGTATTTTGTTGTTCATCTTTTATCCTTTTTTGCT
The DNA here is from genome assembly GCA_002933935.1 of Eutrema yunnanense. Lineage (NCBI taxonomy): Eukaryota > Viridiplantae > Streptophyta > Magnoliopsida > Brassicales > Brassicaceae > Eutrema > Eutrema yunnanense. The sequence goes on along the minus strand of PKML01056623.1, from coordinate 540,015 downwards.
TTGATGCTATTTCTAGCTAGGGAACACGTATTTCATCTACTGTTATGTCTGATGAAGTGCCTACATACGAGGGTACTTTACGACAAGACTTTTGGTTTGCTATCTATGGATTTAAGGTTAATATTGCTTCTGGTCCGGTTCGTTTAACCGATCATGAGTTCCGGATAGAGTTTCTACCTTTTACCGATGTTCGACTTATATTCCATAGATCTTACAATCTATTTCTTTGGTCATCTCGGCGTTTTGATGTTGTTACGCGGTTAGAAGATGCCGGGATCTTGGTTGGTAAGAACTTGTTATTTACTGTCTAATTGGTTTCTACTTATGTTCCTTTTTGGGTTTGACTATTCTTTTGTTGTTATTTTCTATAGTTGTGATTGGTACTGTGTTGAGGATTGGCGAGTTATTTGATATAAGCAATGATGCTTATGAAGAAGATATGAGTCACATTCGATTCGAACTTCTCGATGCGAGGTTAGTCGACACAATTTCATGATTCACTTTAGATTTCTCTTATTTACACCTTTTTTTATTATATAATTAATTATTTAGGAGAGAGACTATCCTTCCATGTATTGCGCGTGAGACTTTGGCTAGGAGATTCTATGATGTGTATCAGCGGAATACGAGTGAATCAAATGTGTGCGTTCTAAGGTTTTGGAAGATAACGGAAGGGCAGGGTGTTGACAAGGATCGTGTTGTCTTGCGTTCTTATCCAAATTGTTCTGATTTTATGTTTGATCCAGCGGACGTCGGAGTTGATGAGTTTAGGTTAGTGAAAAATTGCCTTTTCTGTCAAGGAACATGATCTGTTTCGGTGTTTAATCATTTTGCTCTCTTTGTTTATTTGATACACCTAATGATTGTTTATGCAGGCGTGTTCGTCGTAGTCTCTGATTAAGGAGTGGATTTCCACAGGGTTTCGGTTATTATTTATATTTGTTGTTGTCGAGACTTATATTTATGTTTTTGTTGTGTTGGTACAATGCACCATAACGTTATTACGTTGTATCCCTTCCTCTTTTTTCATTATATTTTAGTTGGGTTGCATAATCGATTTGTTGGTAAAGATAATATTAACGCTTTAGCAAAGAGAAAAATACAGAATACATACAAGCTTAACAAGGATGCGATGTTGCTACTTTTATATTACGAATTGCAGTTATAATAATACAAATATTTGGTTTGTGTTCTTGAGTATAATCGCCAACTTTTAGATGATACCTATAAAAAATTTATCTCTTGATCATGAAGTTTTAGTTTTGTATTCGGTCTTTCTACGGTTTGTGTTATTATCACCTTAAAAAAATTGTATAAATAATTATAAGGATATACTGGATTTATTAGCTATTATCCTCTAATTATTTTTTTTAATAAAATGGAAATATTATTGTTTTCCTATATGTATAAATATAGTGGTATGTCGTAGGGTATTGTTTACACAAGTCGTTTCGCTTTAAGAGAACTATGTCTTTCCATCTTTCCAATGCTATTCATAGATCATATAGTCTCTTTTTAGTTTCGGTTTCCGATCTTGATCCTGCTAACCAAAAGTGGGTGGTTCGTTTTAACGTCATTCGCAAGTTTTTTCATCTTACCGGGGTTGATGAGACGCTTGATTTGATATTAGCAGATGATAAGGTAACATATATTTCTTATATTTTTTTATAAGGTTCGGTTTTAAACCTGGCTAAAAATTTTGGGTTTTTTTTGCAGGGTGATAAGATTCATGCTACATTGGGCGAAGAGTTTGTGGACGAATTCTCTTCACAGATTGTCGAGGGTGATTGTTTGCTTTTGGTTGATTTTGATCTTATTCCCGTGGTTGATGGATTCAAGTTTACTCCACATTCTTTCAAAATCCGGTGGAAAAATACAACCGTTTTAAAGAAACTTCTGCACACGAAGTGCGTGAAGTTTTTTGATTTTGCCGACTTTGATTCAGTTAAGTCTGGTTTAGTGGACTCATCTGTTTCTATTGGTATAAACCTTCATCTATCCGAATTCTTATTTATAAAAAGAAATATATTTTAGATCTTAAACGAAGTTTCTCGGATGTAGATGTGATTGGACAGGTTGTGAACGTAGGAAATTTTGTTGAGCGTAGTTCGTTGAAACGTAGCAGGCATTGTGGGAATATTTATTTGGAGTTGGCAAATGAAAGGTTGGTTTTCGTTTGTTTATCTAACTTTACTGTTTGGGTGTGTGGCGTTTTTTTTAAATGGTTTTGTTGTAACTTGTAGGGGTCTTCGTGTGCCCGTTCATTTGACTGGTGATTACTCATAAAGTTTTTTTGGAATCCTTGCATAAATGCAATGCAAACGTGATCATCTGTGTTATGAGGTTTGTGAGGCTTATCCAAGTTCGTGATGTTTGGATAATTACGACGTCTTCTAAGTGTAGTCAAGTTTTGTTGGACCCTCCGTATTCGGAAGTTGAAGACTTGAAGAGGCTCATTGTCGCCGATGCACAACAAGGATGATTTTAAAATTATTTTAACAATTTGCTACTTTGAAATATTATTTTTAGTTTTTAAAGTTCTTTTACTTATTTACTTTATTTTGTTCATTTTAATAATGTTGGTTATGATTTAAAAGTGTTTTTCGTTCGTATTTTAATTATTATATTCTAAAGATTTGTCAGTCAATTGTAAGCTTTGCACCGTTTAATCGGTATTTCCTCTTACATGCAAGCCCGTACCCCATCTTCTTCGAGTTCACGAAAATAACAATAATAAGCCAGCTATATATATATATGTAGACGTTTGGTGTGAGGTTTTGGAAAATAATCAAGTTGTGGTTTCGCAATGTATTAAGGATTCTTTTCCCTACAATATTATCATCTTCGATAGCTTCGGAACAGGTTGTCTGGTGTACGTATCCGAATTAGTAGATATTTGGATCGGTTTTCGAATTTGGGCTTGCTTACCAAAGTCGGTTTATGTACATCTCACGGGTTGATTTATGTCCGGTTATTATATGTTTATACGGTGTATTGTTTTTTTGGGAATATTCTAATTTAAGATATCATATATCGAAAATATGTAAAATTATATATTCTGTTTATATAATTGATGATAAAGGCAAACTTGTACATATCTAGATTGATAGTTATTATTATATAATAAAATAGGAAAAAATGGCGCGTAATGATTAGTTAAAAATAGGCATATTATCATTATTGGATTTTTCGTATCAAAACCCTAATACATATCATCGTTATATAAGTAGGTTTCGCATTAGTTCTTATCCTACAAATCGAGTGTTTAAGTTTTTTAATAATGTTTAGCAATATGGTTCTCTCTACTTACGTGAGGGCTCGTGATTCTTTCGTTTGTTATTCGATCTCAGAATTAAGATTAGCGGATGTTGCTTCGAGTGCATTGGTGTATTCGTCGTCGACGGCATGTGATAATGGTTTGTTTATATCTTTTTTTATTCATACCTTCGTTTGTATTTATTTAATTTTTTGGGTCATTCTATCATTTGTTGTATTTATTTGGTTGTGTGTTTTATATTGCATATCGGATTCAATTTCGAAGTGGATGTTATTCCGTCGCGTATAACACCGTGTGCGTTACGCCAAAGATGTGTTCTAGCTGATCCGGATCTTAGGGTATTCGGGTTCGGTATATTGTATTCGGATCCGTTGGCTAATATTGGATGCCACGTTCGATCGGGTTGGTGGGTTGTGCGGAAGTGTGTGTCGGAAGTTACTGGTAACTTACATAATTTTATATATACTTCGAACGAAGATTAGGTTATTTATTTTCCGTTGGTTAAGTTATTCTTAAAATTTTTATATATTTGTTTTCTTTTAGGTTCAGGTCATAATGTCGAAGATTATGATGAAGTCTTCGATGTTAGTGGTTGTGAAATGGATATTGAATTGGCTTCTGATGCGCATAGTGATGTTAGTGAGGGTGATGATTTAGATGGTCATGTTAATGATCTTCAAGATGATGATTCTAACAATCATTCGAATCCCGATGATGTTGGAACTGGTGATGATATTGGTATCAATGATGGTTCCGGGTGTATCAGTGATGATGTCGATGGCGATGATGATGATGATGATGAAGTATCCGGTGGCGGTAGTGATGATACGGACACGGATTTTGATTGTGGTGATGAGGAAGATTGTGACGAGGATGATGAACTCGATGATCTTGATGATGAAGTTACACGAGACGATGTAGGCAGAAATGGTTACGGAGGTGATGTCAGCAATGACGATAGTGATGGAGAATCTGATGGTAGTAGTGATGATACTGGTTCTGATTCTGAATGTGGTGATGGGGAAGGTCTTGATTATGATGATGATTGTGATGATCTCGATGATATCGACGATGGGGTTAGCGAAGACGAAGTTGATAGTTTTATTGATGATCGTTCTGAAAATGATGAGGAACTTTCTGATTGCGACGAGGATTGTGATTACAAACCGTATTTGGCCGGAGAGTTGCGTTGTGATAGTGTTGCTCGAGTTTCGCCTCCTACTTCAGAAACCAAACGCGGGGTGGCTTCTTTCCTCGCGGGTGAAACGCTATACACCGTTAGTCTTTCTTATCCTGGTACGCCAACTGAGCTTGTGGATGGTATCTTTGTGAAGATTTTGCCTCGGTGTGGGCGCACACGTCGTAGGCTCTTTGATTCGGATTGTGATATTGATGATGGTATGGAATATGATCATAACGCGTGTTTAGAACCGCATGCTAAGTCTTCTTGTAATCGTTCACATGATTTTGGTGTATCGCGTTTGGTTGCTGGGATGTTTGAGTCAGCGATATATGTTAAGGTTCTGCGTGTTTGGTCGCATTGTTTGCATCCGTCTGGTCAGCGAATGGAGGCCGTGCTATGTGATGAGGAGGTTCGCCATTTTTTTTTTTTTTTTTGGGTATATGTTTGCTTCGTGTTGCTTCTTAATGATTTTATGCTGACTTCGTTTATTTTTTTTGTCATGTTGATAGGGTAAGAAGATACACGCCACTGTTCCAAATCTCTGTTATGATTCGTTCAAGTATCGTTTGTATGAGGGGATTTGGGTTAGGATCCAACATTTTGAGGTTGCTCAGCAAGGTGGAGTTTATAGAACTACTTCGCATCTTTGTAAGATATTCTTGCATTCGTTGACTACCGTCTGCAAAATTTTGTTTCCGTGTGGAAGGAATTTTTTCGCGTTTGTTGATTTCCGTAAGGTCTTGGAAAGAAAATACTGCGACGATTATTTGGTTGGTAAGTGGATCCATTTATGAAGTTTATTTTTTCTTGCGTTTTGATTTTCGTCATGTTTCTTTTTATTTATATATTGTTTTTTTTGTAGAATTAATAGGTCGGGTTGTGAATGTTGGCAAGTTCCATCACTGGGAAGGTTTTAAATTAGCCGAACTCGCTGAAAAGGGAAGCAATAGCGAGTATCAGACCATCGCATTCGAGTTGGAGGACTTAAGGTTTTTATATATATATATATTTGTTTCAGTTTATATTATGTGTATCGTAATTTGATTTAATTTGTATATTTTATTGGATGTTTTAATATTTATCAGTGGTGTTCGCCTCTCGTGTAAATTGGCTGGTGATATGGCTTTAAAGTTTTATGAAGAATGGCGGGCTTGCAGTGATGATGTCGTTGTTTGCATTATTAGATGGGCCATAATTGATTTTTATGGAGGTATTTGGCCTTTGCATCGTTATCTTTTAGTTTATGTGTATTTGTAAAGGTTGTTTATCGGTTGTTTTTATATAGTTATTGTTCTTTGAGTGTGTTTTGTTGGTCGTCTAGGAAAAGTGACGATTTCTGGTATCGATCTTACTCGGGTTGTATTGAATCCCCTTGTCACAGAAGTGGAGGATTTCAAGGAGAGGTATTGATCCTTTTAGTTATTCATGAGGTTGAATCGTTTATGTTTTTTTTTTCTCTAACATTTTAGAGGTTTTATTTTCAGATGGGTTCACAATATGCCAAAAATGAAGTCTCCAAGACTTAGTGGTGTCTTCAATCGACATTAAAATGTTATGAATCGGTTATTAGACCAAATCATTTCTTCTCCTTTTTTTTTTTTTTGTTTTTTTGGTTTTTTTAGAGTAGTGCTTTGTTGTTTTCATTTTAGCTGATCTCTTTCGGATTTTCATATGTTCGTTATATTTCTGAGATTTTCTTACGAATTTAATATCAGATTATATTGTCTTTTGGCCCGTTAGTTTTTTAGTCTTATTTATCCTTTCGTAATCACTGCCATCCATCACGTGCTTGGGTTTTAGGCAAAATGAAGTAATTACACATCATATAAAATGATTTGAATGTGGATACATATACATACAAACATATTTAGATTCTCGAAAGCAGCTTCGTCGATTCAATTTTTATAATATGTATTAGATTACTGGTTTTTTCCATCTGCAAGGGAGTTATAAACCGAGTCCTCTCTCTCTACAACAAGAACGATATTGGTCAGGTTCGGAGCTCATTAATCGGTGGGTTTCACTCATGCATTAGAAGATAAACTCTTCACCATGCTCTGCTTTTCTCTCTCCTATGCTCTGTATTTTTATTTTTTTTAGGTTGCATCAAAACTGACATAGCTTTTTGTTGATAAATAATAATCAGGTTTCAACAAACAAAAAAAAATGACTGATTTTGGATAAAAAATTGTATTCACAAAGGCATATATACTTTCAGATTTAGACTATATATATATATATATATATATATAAATAGTAGTGTCAGCATTGATTGAATTCAAACACCGATATATAGGAGTGATTTACAAATATTATGATACATATTAGAAAGTATACCGGATGAGACTTGCATAGAAGTTTTTGTGGGATATGTAGTTGTGTCGTCGTATACTTGTGTGTGAAAGGGACTGAGTGTTAAACCATCGGGCCCCTATAGCCCTCGGAATCGAAAATATTTTCACGAAACGGAGGGGCCTATCAGAGCCCGGTGGTCTAAAAATCAGACCCACCGCTTCTTTTGCGAAACTTGCATAGGTTTTTTTTGTGGGATATGTAGTTGTTATCGTATACTTGTGTGTGAAAGGGATTGAGTGTTAAACCACCGGACCCATATAGCCCTCGGAATCGGAAATATTATCACGAAACTGAGGGGGCTATCGGAGCCCGGTGGTCTAAAAATCAGACCCATCGCTTCTTTCTGTTTTTCGAAACTTGGATGAGTGTTTTTATCGCTGGAATTTTCTAAGAAAAGATGTCGAAGTTGTGTTGTTGTTGTGATGGTGGTGTGTTTTTAAATAGATGGTAGAAGGATAATGTTTTATTGGTTTGTGGGGTAAGTTGTAGATTTTCGTGTGTTTGTATTGGGTGATTGTGATTTTGGTTTGTGATAAGTTAATTTTTAATATATATTAATTGAGTGGTGGGTTAGTTTGTTGGTGATTGGTTGATTTTGATTTTAGGTGTTGATAAGGTGTTATATATATATATATATATGTATGTGTGTACTTATTGCTTTATATGTAAATGTATATATACGATTTTTGAATTTAGCAAACCGGTTATTTGGTGGTTATTGGAGTGTCTTGATTATTGCAACCGGTTTTTGAATAAATTCACTAATTCTCGCTGATGAGATTATATTCGGTTCGAAATGTTTGTTTTGGGCTTATCAAAATGACGGATTATAATACGTTGTTTACAAAATCACTAATCATATAGTTTCTTTGGTCCAAAACTGTTACGTTTAAGGATATCTTCCTATATTGATTTTTTTTTTTTGAATATACTTACTGATATATATTGTTAAAATGTGAATATTCCCCTATAAAAGAAAAAATGGAAAAAAACTTCTTGTTTTTTTTATCGTGGACATATTCTTAAACTCATCCACACATAATATTGTTATATTTACTTATATTGATATACTTTGATTGTACAAAAAAAAAGATAAATATCCTTATTTTTTTATGATTTATGTCAATCTTATGTTCGATCGTTCCTTAATTTTCCTATATATATGGTGCATCTGTAAACCCTAATAGTCTAAGTTTTATCTTGAATAGACAATGGCCATCGATCGATCCAAAAGTCGGTACAAACTGAAGGTTCAGATAATGAAGCTTTGGAATTTGACTCGAAATAATAAAATTGTCTCCATTGATATGGTTTTGGTTGATGAAGTGGTAAGACCATTCCAATTAGACGGTGCATATAATTTGAATTAAAAAATTACTATAGTTGTTTTATAGTATATTTGTGTTTTAGTTGATTATTACGATTGTTCACGTTTTTATAGGGTTCCAGGATTCATGCGACCGTGGATGGGGATTCTGTCGAACGGTTCTAAGAGGAGCTCAAAGAAGGGCGTTCGTTATTCCTTAGCAATTTCACTTTCAAAGATTACAACACTGAATATAGGACAAGTCCTCTCCCTTTCAAGATTAGTTTTTATCGTACTACTGTTGTCAAACCTTGTGATGATTTTCCTAGGGTTTGATTATTTGAAAGATTTTTCGAGTATTCATAATGGCGATTACGATAACAGCGTGTTGTTAGGTTTGTTTTTTTGTTTATTTTATTTTTCCTGTTCATGGTTTGTTCTTTATCAATCCGGTTATTATTGCTGATGAGTTTGCCTTATATTTAGACGTGATTGGGCAAATTGTTAGTCTTGAATCCTCCAATGTTATGGCTAGAGGGAAACGCACAAAGAAATTGGATGTTCTACTGCGAGATGTCACATAAGTTTTTGGTTTTTCTGTAGTATTTTGTTCGCTGTGACTATTGTTGATTTGTTTAACTGATTTGTAATATACAGCGATCGCCGTTTGACGTGTACTTTGTGGGGAGATTTTGGTAATCAACTTGCTGCCTATGTTGCTGGACACGATTCGTCTGTAATCGTGTGTGTTGTTAGACTCGCGTGTGTGTCTGAATGGAAATGTATTTTCTTATGATTTTTTTTTGCCTATCGTTATGTTAGTTTGTTGTTCATTTAGAATACAATTAACGTATTGTGTTCTTTCGTGTTTTTTGTGTAGGTGTTTATAGTATCTCCAACGCTTTTAACGCCACTCAAATTCTTTTGGATCTGGCTTCTCTGCACGTTGATGATTTTAGATCCTTGTATGTTTTGTTGAAAAATAGTATTTGTGTCTTTTTGGTCGTATTTATCCTTACTGATTTTCTTTTTTTTTGTTTAGGTTACCGCACGATAACTTGATAATCACTCATGACGAAGTCTTGCCTTCGTCATCTTCCAAAACTGTTTCTTGGAATGACAAGTTCTTTGGGAAGAATCCGAAAAATTCCGTACAAGAGATTGTTTATGCCACAGAGGTACATAATCTTTGTTAGTCGTGACTGTGTGACAATTACGACTCATTTGATATGTTATGTCAGCTGTAATTTGTTCTTTCCATTGCGTAGGAGGTTAAGTGTGTCACTGCTGCAAAAGTTGTTCGTATTGAGTATAATCCAGGATGGTATTATATTGCTTGCAAAGAATGTGATAAGTCCGTTCATCCATTTGACGATGGTATTGACGATGACGGTCCAATACTATTCGATTGTACGAAGTGTGAGCGGTCTGTTTCTGATGTTATAGCCAGGTAGTTGATTCCTTTATTCGTTTTTACGGAAAAGTTAAAGTTAAATTTGAATGTTAATTGTATTGTGTTATTTTTCTGGGTGTATGTTTAAACTTGTTCTTCGTGTTTCTGATGAGTCGGGTAATGAGCTCAGGTTTATGCTCTTTGATAAAATTGCAAGTGCCTTTCTTCGAGTTTCGGCCGATACCTTGGCGGAGGAGGTTGCAGGGGTAGGGGTTTTTTTTTACTTTGTTATTTTCTGTAAGTTTGTTTTTCAAAATTATTCGTTCATATGTGCTTGACTTTTTTATTTTAAAGGAGGACTGCTCTGTTTTGCCGCAAGCTTTGAGTGCCCTGGTGGGAAAAAAACTCCTATTCAAAGTTGCGATATCGTTCGATAGCCGCACGAAACGGAAACACATGAAACAACGCAAAAACAAAATCAACATTTATACGATTACCCCTCGAAATCGTCATAGCCCAAATTACAACAGAATACACCGAACACCTAAAAAACCAAAAAGATCCAAAAACAAAAAAACAAATGTTAACAAAACCTCAAAGAATATAAATCTACTCGAATAAGAGTTCAACAAAAAAAATCGATCATTAAGCCAAAAGAATAAATCATAAAAGAAAAACATGACACAAAGCATTATAAAATACAAAATACGAATCTAGAGATAAAAGTTACCTTTTTAATAGAATATGACTATTTTGTATCGTATCGTTGAAACACGAAAACAGAGCCTAAGAGAGATACCTCGTTAGAACATGCAACATAGACACACACACCGTTCTTAAAATCGCCAGAAATTTATCAACCTACAAACACAAAAACAAACCCATTAATCAACAGGCAATGGACAATTAATAACGAATAACAACCATAACCAAGGAGAAAAACAAACCAAAATAAAAGCAAAAGGAAAACAAATCAATGGAAACCTCCCAAAAAATGATAAAATCCACAAAACAGATTCCAAGAATCGATCTAATCAAGACTTGGATTCTTGGAAAAATGATACTAAATGCAAAGATGCTTCAATCATATATTTTGGATGAATTTCCGGGTTCGAGATTTCCGTTCACGTTTAGTAGGAAGAATACTGGACCAATTTATTAGATCTATCAAAACAATCAAAACATGTAATTGATACAAAACAGAGAAACTCAACAAACCTCTCAATATTTTGGATTATGTTGCTGATCCGTAGCTTAATCAGTAATGTGATTATCCACCATGCACCCTTCAAACAAAACAACAAAAAATAAATTCCACGATCTATCCTGATCCATGTAAAACAAAAATAATCAACACCGATACCAAAAAAATTGAGAATACATAAAGCAAGAACCAATAAGAAGACGATAGTAAAACAAAAGGAGAACGAAATTATAAAAACCAAGCCAAAAGACGATGAACGTTACCAACAAAACACAATCACGTGAAACATATACCTCGAACACAAAGCAACGATGCATACACCACTCCGATGCCACGACGAACACTCCGATGCCACGAACCAATAAGTTTGATACAACCAAAAGGTACCTACACACAATAAGACAACAAAAACGAACAATCAGTTGCATGGAGAGGATTAAACACGAATATACGGAAATCAAAAGAAGAGCGACCCTCAAAAATAAATTTATAATAGCAAACTTTCAAATACAAAAGAAACAACGAATAAACCTAAAGAAAACAGTATACTAATCACGAAAAGAAGAGTAAGAGGACGTGGTATATATAGCCCCTACACGTCCTAAGGTTTTCTTAGTTTCTTTAACTAAGCTAAGTACAAATATTAGATACGCAAATCTCCGAAAATATGCATTTTTTACATTTTTAATATATACGTATAAGATAAGTACAAATATTAGATACGTAAATCGTCAAAAATATGAATTTTTACATTTTTAACATGATACGTAGCCGATTAATCACGATCGGAAAAAAAAAAAGTAATCTAGGGTTTTTATAATTAGTGGGCCAAACGAACATGATCTAATTTAGAAGGTTAATATTTCGAAATTAAGATACAGCCCACCACGAAATAAGAGCCCAATTGCGATTAAGATTCATTAAGGGTAATTTCGGTTTTTTTAAAGAGGGGCAAGGGGTAAATAACCACGCCGAGAATTAATGAGAGGCCTCGAAAGCCAAAAATCACCTTGCTTATATTATATATGATGATGAGTTTCCGAAAGCAGAAATTTAAAAAACAAAACAAAAACTCATGTAGATTTCCATGGTAAAATGTTATATGACCTCTAAGCTAAGCTCTATTTTGCAATGAAAAACTTAGATTATATGTAATTGAGAAGAGTTCTTTTGCCCCTGTGCACTTACGGTTAATGAATGATGTTTAACGTGAAAAATCAAGAACTCACCACTTGTCTATATATTTATACTGAGAGATCTTGTCTGGCTCTACTGCCATATGCGTTGTGGCCTTGTCCAAAGAAACGAGGTTGTAAGAAATAATTGGTTCCAATTTTCCTTCAGTTTTGATGCGGGGAATCAAGTTTCTTGACGATTCTTGGAACATCAAAACATGTCATCTCAGCGAGTGGATCATTGCCCTCGGTTGTCGAGATCCGGTGTTTATGATCCCTGGGGGACCTCTACCTGAATTGGCAAACACAATCAAAAACCAAAATTCTTGGAAAGGTAAAGCTATGGCCAAAAACAAATTACATTGAAACTGTTGTGAAAGGTAATAATCTTGAAAGACAACTTAAAGATATCATAGAGTGTCTTAAGAACATCAAACTCAGTTCTTTGTGTCGAACGGATTGATCAAGGGAAGCTTCCTGCTTTCTTTTTTTAATGGGATGTTCTTGATTTTAACTGCAAATTCGGATCAAGAAACAGATTTGAAGCATTAGCAATAATCCAAAATCGAATTATAAACTATATCAAAGGCCTAAAAGTTAAATTTCCTAATTACAAGAACCAACAAACCCTAACAACACAATTACCAAAATTCGTAACTAAAANTGTCTCTGATACCATGTCAAAGTAGCGGAAAAGCGTACCCGTATTCATTGAATAGAGAGAATATATATAGTTACAAGAGAAACCCTAAGGTATATACAAGAAGGTAATTATCCTAAACCGATACAAGAGAATATACGAGCAATAGCATTTAGGAAGTATTCTTATTCTCAATAAACCAACAAACCCTAACAACACAATTACCAAAATTCGTAACTAAAATTTGTTAATTTCAACAATTCCCTTCAACCCAAAATTCGTAACTATGATACTCTTAATATATCTCTCCTTCCTCACGATCATCATCACAAGCTTTCTCTTCCAGACAATCATCAATTGTTTTTAAAACCAGACCAAACTTTTTAACCCACCGAGTTCTTGCCAGAGAGGAGCCACCGCAGAGTTTCACAATTTCCTTCTCAGCAAGCAAGTGATTGTCGATATTGGACATGGCTTCTTCTTCCATCTTCTCTAGCGCAAGCCGTTCCTGTTGTCGAAGTTTCATCCTGAGGGATCTTGCTTCGATTCTTGCTTTCTCTTCACGCTGTCTTGTGACTAAGAGTTGTTCCTTCTCTCTCTGTATTTTCTTCATCGCATCAGCCTCGTTACTACCCTCGGCGATGAGTTTTCTGTATTTGGCTTTCACGATGATATCGGCAAATCGAATTTTGATTGTTGCCGCACGAAGAGCCCTGTTAGGTGATGAGGGCAAGAACAAATCACCACCCAGCTTTGTTGCTGTAGCCATAGCTTTGTTTCGATCAAACAGAGAATTAATGAATGAAGCGAAGAACGATTCAAGGAGGCTAGGGTTATTTTTTGTTTCCGTTGCCGTCAAGTTTATATAGAGTATCAAAATTTCTCCTGATTAGAGAGATTTGGTCTAACCGGTTTAGACAGAAAAAAGGAAAATGTATTTGGATAATTTACGAGTTAACCAAATAACAGACCTAAATTTCCTCTCATTTATCCGAATCAGATTCAACCTGGACTACAACAAACAAACCCCTAGCTGGTGGAACAAGAACCCTCAGCTTGCTTATCTTCAAACTTTGCAGCCATGTTCCATTTCTCTTGAAATACACTAACCAAAACACACAAATATGTTTCAGCTTTGATCCTGCAGAGATTCAGATTAAACCGATCTCATCCATACACAATTTCTCTTCACACTTGTCATAACATACTCTGCACAGACCTGTCTCTGAAATACAAGAATAAAACTAGAAATAACCGTTGGAATCTCGATCCCACCGTTGATATTCAAGTCAACATTGCCAATAAGCTAGCCACCAGATTTCAGTCTGATCAGACCACTTTTGACTATCCAAATGTCGCTCTCTGCCAGGTTTGTCTTCCAACAATTTTTTAGGCTTTTCTGTTTAAACAGCTTGCAGTAAGCTTTTTCATAAAAAACGTAAACCCTTCACAACTAGCTGTTTAACAGACATAAACCATGCTTCTTAATCTTGAATGGATTCTTCCCTTGTTGATATAGGCTTCAACTGATCTTCTTTAGTCTGAAACTATCCAATGTGACATATTTTGATCATTTATGTTGACTCATAATGACCTGATGTAGCTAAATCAACACTCAAACCATTCTTGATTGCAGAAATCTCACAACTAGACTTGACCAGAACGGAGCCGTTAAAGGCATCTCTGAGAAAAGGTCTTTTTTTGCAGCTTCTCCTTTGGGATTATATGATTGAATCTGCTGACATGAGCTTCATGATGATCTATTTCCAACCCCTTTGATCATCCCAATCTGCTGACATAGACTGAATTATGTTGCAGTCAAGGGAATCGCCGTTACCTCAAGGGTCGGTAGATAAGATGGGTGATTCTGTGATGGATGGTAATATTCTCCAATATCTAACGGATTCTCCAAATCCCTTTTCAGTTTCTGTACCATGAAAATTGATGTTATAATGTCATTGTTTTCCAGCAAAAGAATCTGCTCCACCAGTAACCCCATCTCCGGGCATAACTGGAACACCTTTGCAACAAACTCCAAGAAAGACATTCCCCGATAAGACACTACGAGAGAATGTAAAGCTAATTTTTCACTTGAAACATTATCATTCTCACTTTCTAGGTAGTTTGTTAGCTGGTGTGGCTTATTATCTTAATCCTCATGATTGTTCTTCTTTGCTATTTTAAACTTTTATGCAGGGAACTAGCGAAGATAACAATCGAAAGAGGAAGAGAGGCCTTAGTTCTGTTGCTATTGATGAGGAATACGAAGCAAAGGATATAACAACGGTTTTGCCCTTTGAGAAGAAGACATTTGAATCAATGGAGGTATTTAAAATATTCCCACAAAGTCCTCATTTCATCCCATTGGTGGAGACTAGAGAAGATTCCCGTGAAATGTCTGAGGTTGGTATGATGCTTACCTTTTCTTGCTTACTTGAGTAAGTCAAAGATCTGCAACCCATAAGCTCACTAAATAGCCTCAATGATTCCTTTGCCGAGTTAAAGAAACACGGGTTTGATGTAAAAGTACCTGAGTTGCGGATCAGTAAGCTGTTGTCTCTCAGAGATAGCCAAGCAAAGAAAATGTAGGAACTCAAATGTGCCGAGAAAGTGACTGCAGAGAAAGAGAGCATAAAGGTTGAGAACGAACGCAAGATTCTCGAGCTGCAAAGGCTGAATGAGGAGGTGGACAAAGAGATAGCTCAGAGTAAATCATCTGAAAAAACGATTGTCCAAGAGCTTAAAGATGCGGAGCATCAGTTTCGGACAACTGTGTCTGCTCCACAGTTAATGAATGATGTTTAACGTGAAAAATCAAGAAATCACCACTTGTTTATATATTTATACTGAGAGATCTTGTCTGGCTCTACTGCCATATGCGTTGTGGCCTTGCCCAAAGAAACGAGGTTGTAAGAAATAATTGGAATCAAGTTTCTTGACGATTCTTGGAACATCCGAACAGGTCATCTCAGCGAGTGGATCATTGCCCTCGGTTGTCGAGATCCGGTGTTTATGATCCTTGGAGGACCTCTACCTGAATTGGCAAACACAATCAAACAACCAAAATTCTTGGAAAGGTAAAGCTATGGCCAAAAACAAATTACATTGAAACTGTTGTGAAAGACAACTTAAAGATATCATCGAGTGTCTTAAGAATATCAAACTCAGTTCTTTGTGTCGACGGATTGATCAAGGGAAGCTTCCTGCTTTTTTTAATGGATGTTCTTGATTTTAACTGCAAATTCGGATCAAGACACAGATTTGAAGCATTAGCAATAATCCAAAATCGAATTATAAACTATCGAAGGCCTAAAAGTTAAATTTTCCTAATTACAAGAACCAACAAACCCTAACAACACAATTTCCAAAATTCGTAACTACAATTCGTTAATTTCAACAATTTCCTTCACCCCAAAATTCGTAACTACAATTCTCTCCTTCCTCATGATCATCATCACAAGCTTTCTCTTCCAGACAATCATCATCATCATCATCATCCATTGTTGTTAAAACCAGACCAAACTTTTTAACCCACCGAGTTCTTGCAAGAAAGGAGCCACCGCAGAGATTCACAATTTCCTTCTCAGCAAGCAAGTGATTGTCGATATTGGACCTAACAGGGCTCTTCGTGCGGCAACAATCAAGATTCTAGCTTTCTCTTCATCGCATCAGCCTCGTTACTACCCTCGGCGATGAGTTTTCAGTATTTGGCTTTCACGATAATATCTGCAAATCGAATCTTGATTGTTTCCGCACGAGGAGCCATGTTAGGTGATGAGGGCAAGAACAAATCACGACCCAGCTTTGTTGCTGTAGCCATAGCTTTGTTTCGATCAAACAGAGAATGAATGAAGCGTGGAACGATTCAAGGAGGCTAGGGTTTTTCATTGCCGTCAAGTTTATGGAACTTACTTATATAGAGATTTCTCCTCATCGATAGAAGCCCAGTATACGTAGGCCCAAACAAAAATTAGCCTACAACCCAACCAGAAAGCCCAACTTCAGAGCTCTATCCCTCCCACTTCTCCTTACCTCATTCTCTGTAACCGTTACAAAACTCCGAGAAACATGAATCGATTTTACTTAATTCTCATTCCCAATCACTTTTCTCCTACTATAAATGTAGAATCTGAAACAACAAATCATACTAATAACTCCCTAATAACTTCATCCTCTTTATATAAACTCTAATGGGTTCTAAGATACAATTCATAACTTCCCTCCCCCACATTTCCTAGCACAACCATGGCGTCAGCACTCAGCAGCCTCAAATGCTCTCGCACAAATCCAAGGACACATGTTCCGCTGCAGGTTTGTTAACACCTTTACAAATATACAATATATTTAGTATATAATATTGTAGGAAGACCATCTGGTCAATAAGTTCTTCCACCCTACGATTGATCTTATTCTACTTGATGCTGTTGGCCCAAACCATATGGACCACTGAGTTTGCAAAGCATTACCCTTTAAGTGCAAGTATATGAAGACTCTTATATTTCAAATAATTATTTTTAATGTTAAAAGAATCTTTCAAATAATTATAGTTTCTGCATTGTTTATCCCGTGGGATCATATGATTTGTTCGGGAATACTAATTTCGAATTAAAAAAAAAGGTTTAATTTTGAGAACAACACTTCTAATCATGGTTCTATATTTAAGCCTATATCATGAGTTATCACTGTCTTGCAGTAAATTTTTCATGATATTAAAGCTATACATGTGTACAGAGCCGTCGCGTGGCACAAACAGGCCAAGCTGTGGTTGCGGCCCTCAGAGGAGTTAAAAATATTTTCGGATTTTACTGTTTCATGTGGATGACGTGGACAAATCTCATATGTATAAAGATACTAATATATATATCGAGTATGAAGCGCATAATAATGTACAAGGCCAAAAACCCAAATTGACATTTACATTTTACATTGAACACCCAGAACAACAATTGGTGAATCGTAGCTGTCCCATCTATTGTTATATTGAAACCATGCATGAATATCGAGAAGAGTTCTATTATATTCTATTCTACGTTCTCATCTGGTGAGTGCTATGAACCATCCTTTGGTCTTGCCAGTGTTTCATTTGTACTCTGAGGAATAACATGAAGGACTGAACCTGATAACGAAGTGGAATGTGCAGAAAGAGCCTAGAGACTCAATTTGCTGGAAGCACCATTTTTTTTAATGCCCTGTTTTCTGTTCCATATCTTTTTTGAATTTTTATGGTTTGATTTGGTACTATGTTCCTAATATTTTACTCCCTCCGTTTCTTTTTATAAGTAGTTTTGGCTAAAAGCATAACTATTAAGAAACTCATCTTTTACTAAAAAATATCATTTAATATATAAATTAAAAATAATCCAGCCAATCATAAAAAAAACTGCAGAATATTATTGGCCACACAGTATTCGATAAAGGTAAAAGTTGCATAAAAACATGAAAACAATTTATATTGTGAAACAAAACAAAATCTCTAAAACTACTTATAAAAAGAAACGGAGGGAATAATAAACAACGAAAAAGCAAAAAATTAACAGTTTAACACACGAAGTTCATGTTATTCTTATAATGATCACTAATACCGTAGTTCATGGTAATGTTGGTTCAGTCTTAAGCCTCCTTAAAGTTAAAACTTCTCAATTCTTAGGGCTTATATAACGGAACTCTATTGTATTAGGTAATTTGAAGGAGATGAATCTATGTTGGTTGCTATATCAGTAGACCTGATGAGTTTAAGGTAATTGCCTTGCTGATATGAAGTTCATTTCAAGAGCTGGTTAATTATACTATCTGTTGAGATGTAGCGTGTTACATGGAACAGTTGTTGTTATCAGAGGAGAGAGAGGGCCCTAAAGGAGGTCCAGACATGCCTGAGTGTTGACACCGACAAGTGCAAGAGTGGGTGCTGGTCTTGGAAAGGTATGACCACTATTGGGTGCTGCATGAATGTGCATTACTAACTCATGGTAGGTTCTCGGGTGGGTCACACGGTTTTGTTGTTGGACACATCTCCCCTGAAGCTCAGGTCTGTCTCTCCAATGGTTCTGCTTTTCTAATCTTTCAAATACTAAAACAGATGAGAATGTCAAGATGGTAATGTTGAAATCTTTCTTGGTGTGTATTTATATTATGCAGGTGGGTGGACCAATCAGTCTGATAGAGAATGGAGACATAATCACAATCGACATAGGAAAGAAGATAATAGACACACGGATCTCTCCCAAAGAAATGAATGAGCGTAGAAAGAAATGGACTGCTCTTGCATACAAGGTTAACCGTCGAGTTCTATACAAGGTAAATTAATAAAATCACAACTTCAATTGTATGTAATGTATAAAACAATAGTTGGATGATTGATAAATTCTAAAACAATACAACAAATACGTGCAATCGGCTTCAGTTCGATGTGTGAATGATGAGTAAGCGAGCCGTTTTGTGAATGAGCGGCAGAAACAACATTGTGCTCATGAGGGGGGGATTCTACGGCTTTTATTTTGTTCTTTAGTATCATTGTTAGGTTTTGGATCATTTTTCTATGTTCTCTTCTTGACTGATTATTTGCTATTTAAAGGGTTCGATTTAAAGATTTTTGTTTCTCTTATTGTCAAAATAAAAAGCTTTTGTCTAAAGGACACTTGGGAGTGGAGCAAGAAGTTTGAAGAAATCAAGTTTGTTTGGACAAGAAGAGAAAAGAACGATCCTGCAGATACACTACAAGAAAACACAGTTTTTCTGACCAAATTTTGTGACTCTTTTTTTGGTCGCAAAAAAGTGGGACGAAAGTGTGACTAATTTGCGACTACTTTGCGACTACTCGCAATGTAGTGGCAAAACAGTCGCATATTAATGACGAAACAGAGGAGTCACTAAAGAGTCGCAAATTTGTGACTGATTTGTAGTATGACTTTGTAGTCGCAAAAGTAGTCCCAAATTTGTGACTGATTTGCTTCGGTTTTACCACTCCAGTCGATTTTTTTTTAAAAAAATTAACAACGAAACAAAGGAGTCACAAAAGAGTCGCATATTTGTGACTGATTTGTAGTCTTACTTTGTAGTCGCAAAAGTAGTCACAAATTTGTGACTGATTTGCTTCTACTCATAACATGTATAAGTAGTCACAAAATGGTCTCAAATTTGCGACCGTTTAGCAACTCCACTCCATTGTTTTAATAGTAGTCACAAAAGGGTCCCAAATTTGCGACCGTTTAGCAACTCCACTCGATTTTTTTATTAAAAATAATCAATATTGAATTGTAAATATGTTAATTTGTATGTTTTTACATAGATTTAAACTACTATATACATTGAATCATGATAATAGAGAAAAAAAACTTTTAAATTCTAATATTTTTAAATTTATGTTTGTATATTCTTAAAAATGTAGTAAGTGTATATGTTTTTTATATGGAATGATTTTGAAAGATAGAAATTTTTCAAAATTTATTTACCATATCTTAGTTTATTGTTTAAATAGAGAGTTTAGTGTTAGAATTAGAAAAAGAATGATTGCAAAGTCATATTTAGAATAAGAATCATTGAAAGTTTAGGGTTTAGGGTATAGATTTGTGATTTATTAAATATAGTTACAAAACGGTATCACATTTGCGACCACTTTAAAACAATTTTGCGATCATTTCAAATTTCATGAAATTTTTTGATGAAATATTAGGCGGTAACTAATCGCTTCTTTTCTGCTATTTGCGACCACTTTTGCGACTAAGTGAAGTTATTATCCTTCTCTTTTTCTTTTCCCTTGTATTGTCGATGTCTCAACTCTCAATCTCTGAAACTCTCTCTCTCCACTCTTAAAATTACGATTAATAATTTCAGTGTCAAAATAGTCGCTTATATGTGACAACATATTGTGGTCACTAAAGAGTCGTAAATTTGCGACCATTATGCGACTACTGTATTTTGCGACCGTTTATTTGCGACCACTTTTTTTAGTCCCAAAATAGTCACAAATGAGTCATTTGCGACCATTTTGTGACTATTTTGGTGGTCGCAAAAACTGTGTTTTCTTGTAGTATATTAGCGAAAGCTCCAATCCCTCATGATTCTACATTTGTATTTTATCCCTTAATCCCTCTTGTATTAACAAATGTTTTGGGCCCCGCTCCGGGGATGTACGGGCCCAGAACCTCGGTGATTCAAAAAAAAAAAAAAAAGTAAAAAAAAAAAAAGCTTTTGTCTATGGTGTTGCCAATAAAGACAGATTTGCTGAAATCCAAAAGACAATCCAAAAGACAAAATCCTGTGTACAAGCAGTGGCGGAACCATAAGTTTTCTTCATTGGGGGCATAAATATTTAAATATAAAAAAATAAAAAAATAAATATTCAAATAATCCTAAATAAAAATAAAAATAGCTTATAAATGTTATAAAAACACCTTACAAACATACTCTACGTTCAGCCATATTTTGAAATCTCTTCATCACTGTTTCGTTTGTAATCGATTCAAATAACTCTTTCTCAATAAAACAAACAAGACAATCACTTAAAAATTGATCTCCAATTCGGTTGCGCGAGGTTGTCTTCACAAACTTCATCTATAGCATGCTTAAGCGTCAAAGAAGACGTTTCTTTTACGTGAACAACGCCAATAAATCTTTCTTTGATTGTTCCTGTCTTATCGACAAATCGGAAAACAACAGCCATTTGTTCCTTGTGTGAAACATCAGCATATTCATCCACCAATAGACCAAAAACACCATGATCAATTTCTTCTATAATAGATTTCACAACTTCTTTTGCAAAACAATGTACAATATCCTTCTGAATCGGAGGAGAAGTCATTTGGTTATTTTTTGGAACATT
The DNA here is from genome assembly GCA_002933935.1 of Eutrema yunnanense. Classification (NCBI taxonomy): domain Eukaryota; kingdom Viridiplantae; phylum Streptophyta; class Magnoliopsida; order Brassicales; family Brassicaceae; genus Eutrema; species Eutrema yunnanense. The sequence continues at coordinate 518,664 of PKML01056623.1, read as the reverse complement.
CTCCAAAACAACCTTACTTACAACCTCGTTCTGTTCTGCCGTGTATTTCAAAAGTTGTATGAAATTTCCCTTATTAGCAGACTCTTCTGACTCATCATGAGCACGGAAAGATAATCCTTGTCGCAACAAATATCTAGAAGCATCAATCGAAGCATTTAACCGAACACGATACTCATTTTTCACCACATCATCATGCTTGTAAAAAGCTTGCGCAATAGAATGGTCTTGTTTCATCAAAGAATCACACTTCTTCACAGCAATATTGTGAAAGCTATTCATAGCACCCACATGAGAAGCTAATCTTTCAGATTTGTTCCAACTAGAAAAACCTTCTGTCACAAATGCATCATTCCCACCTTGTTTTTGTATATCATCTCTAAACAAGTAACAACACAAACATAAGGCTTTATCTTTCGATACGCTATACTCAAGCCAATTGGCATACTGATCAAACCAAGCTGGATTAAATCTTCTCAATAATTTTCCTATCATCTTTTTCGGAAAATTATGACCATAAGGCTTACAAGGACCTTTAGGTAGATACTTGCGTCTTACCTCATCTTTTTGATTTGGATGATATTCCAAAAAAAATTTCCGTTTAGCAGGATCCCATGGCAAATCGTCTAAATTACTCTCGAATGTTGAGGTGGATTTTCTTTTAAGAAAATTTTCCATCGACTGAGAAAAATAATAATCATGTTACTAATTTACGTCAAACGAAAATATCTAAACCAAAATAATCAATTAAACAAACATATAAGAAAGTCGATATATAAGACTCACCAATTGATTCATAATATGCTAATTTTGTTTGAAGAATCAGAAAAAAAAATTGAAAAGTTGGAACCAGAGAGCGATGGAGTCGTGACTTGTGAAAGAGGAGAGTAGTATTTAGGTTTTTTTTCTTTTTTATTAATTGAATGGATTTGTGTTTTATTTTTTAGTTTTAAACATAATCACTAGATTCTATCCCGTGCGTCCGCACGGCAATCTTTGTTTTTTTGTTTACTAAATTTTGTAATATTTTTTTTTTGTATTTAGATATAATTTGTGTTATAGATCTAATTTTTTAATAAGTGACAAAGATTTATTTTTGTGTTTAGATATATTTTGTTTTTGTATATTTATTTTTTTCTAATATTAAATATGACCGTGATTATGAAAACATAATTCTAACCCGTCCGTTCATATTAATCCGAGAATGACCGCAATTATAAAAACATAATTCTAACCTGCATGTTCATATTATCGTATAATATAAATATTTACTAATTTCAAATATTTAAAATTTAAGGCTGATTGATTATGATAAAAATATACAATAACATACTCCATCTGTTTCATAATACAAGTTGTTTTAGAGGTTTTGTTTTGTTTCAAAATATAAATTGTTTTCACATTTGTATGATATTTTTACCTTTATTGAATATTGTGTGACCAATAATATTATGCAGTCTTTTTATGATTGACTGAATTGTTTTTAATTTATATATTAAATGATATATTTTTTAAGAAAATTGAATTTATTAATATTTATGCTTTTAGCCAAAACAACTTATATTAAGAAACAGAGAGAGTATCGTTTATGATCTCTGTCATTATGAGAATATTATTTAAATTTGAATATTTAAATTAAATCTAAATTAATATCCGGTTTATTATTTTTGTAAGGATATAATAACAACTGGTTTTGTGATTTTTGATAATAGCGTAATATAAAAGTTTTCATGATTGGACACAAAAAATTATGTTTTAGTTTTGCTTGTGGTAGAATTCTTAATTTTGAATTTGAATAGAATAACCATTTCTGGTTTAGATTTTATGATAATATTTTTTAATAAATCTTTATTAATATAAACGAATATTAATATAATCTGGACAATCTCGAATTTAATTCTAAATTAACAATTTCTAAAATTGTGTGATTCTTAAAATATTAATTATTTAATATATGTAAATAAAAAATATTGAATTTGTATTAGTAATTGAATGTTGTCCATATGCATGATCAAATTTATGGTTGTGCAAATCTAATTAATAATATATTCTTTTTTCAGTTTGAAAAATATTCAATTATAAATCTGATTATATTAATAAGATTTAAATTTAAAAATAAACATATTTTGTTATTAATTATGAATATTTTGTTTATAACTGTTGATAAAATCTTAGAAAATCTACATTAAATTCAAAATTTAATATTATGAATATACCGATTTTTCTCAGCGATTTTACTAAAATCGGGTCGGTCAGGTCCGAACCGGCGCTTAGCCGTGCGCCTAGGCCGATTTTTTGAACAGTGATTAAAACTAATATATATATATATATAATGAGATTAATTAATTTAATTAATTAATCTTTAATTGAATCAGATTAATTAAATAAATTTTTAATTGAACAAAATTCAAGTGTTTGGAAACAAGGAATATTTATCCACAAAAATCTAAAGTTAAAAAGTTATCCATGATAAGAATAGATTTATTTTCATTTTTTCTTGTTTGGACACAAAATAGCACTCTATTTTAATAGATTAGATATTATAATATTGTTTGGGCTTGTGTTTTATTGTTTGGGTTTAAGTTTAACATCTATTTTTTTTTTTTTTTAGGTGTCGATTGGGCTTTAATATTTTTTGTTGGGTTTAGTGATATACTCATATATTGCATTGTTTTATCATGCATTTCATGTGTAGTTTTTAGTAGATTTCATGCATAATCATGGTCTTGTCTTGCATTTAGATCTTAAATTAGGGATTATGACATTTTGCATAAGGTCTTGTACATTCTTGCATGTTTTGGAGCATTTCCTAGGTGATTGGAGGCAATTGGACAAGTTTGGAGATTGGGACCTAAGTTGAGTGCAAAGCTCATCCGATGGGTCTCAAAGATGTATCTCAACGAAGGCGTTCTGATCCGAATCAACTCATGTGGTCTTCATGAAACCTGTAGAGGAGTGAATCAGCTTTACACAGGAGTTGGATTCAAAACAATCGGACATATGATTCGGGAGTTATTGCAGATTTACCAAAGCGTGTCCGTCTGGCCGAGAAGCTAAAACTTCCCCCGAGAAATTTCCGACCGACTCCAATCAGCAAGGTCGGTTTTAGCTGGTCCTGGGACAGGGATTCCCCGAGATTTCGACCGGCCCGAAGAAGAAAATCCGACCGTCCCGAAGGAGCGCGGTCGGTTCTGGTCGGTCTCAAAGATAAGGTCAAATGAAGACCTTCCCATGCCCAGTTTAATCTGATGTCTTCATGAAAGTTGTAGCCAAATGTGTTAGCTGATTACAGGAGGTGGTTTCGGGTCATTCGGATACGTGGTTCGTTAGATATGGCCACTTTACTTAGAGTATGTCCGTCTGAACGAAGCCACCCGACATGCCTGAAAGACCTGGCTGGACGAATGGTCTCCAATCGGATTTAGCCTCGGTGGCCTTCATAAAAGTTGTAACCATGTGTATTAGCTGTCCACATGAGGTGGTTTGAGGCCATTCGGACATGTATACTAGGAGATAACACGGTTTTAGCGAAGATTCTACACAAGACCAGATTTGATCCATTTCGACCGGGTCGGTATCCGGTTTGTCGTGGGTCGACCCGGTCCGTCCCATTTCTTTATAAAACCCCTAAAAACCTAATTTTCATGTCAAGTTTCCTTTTCTCTAGAGTTGGGTTTTATCACAAACTCTTTCTAAGATGATTTTGGATGGATCTACATCATTCATGCCACTCTAGTGAATGATTCTTCAACCTATCTATATATTATGTTTATTTAATCTTTTTCTTTATCTTTATGTCTCTTTTTCCCTTGTGTTATATTTTGTTCTTCATATTTAGGCTTTAGGTCCCTTTTTGTTGGATTTTGGATTTTGCTTGATTTTGATGATTGATTCTTGATGCTTATGTTCTTAATCCTTGCTTCCCTTTCTTTCTAAGTGATCCTAGTGCTAGATTGGGCTTGAGAGAGTCAATCTAGATCATAGGAAAAATCATGCACACCAAGTGTTTGATGAAATTCCCCTAGGAGCATAGTTAGAGATAAACATTCTTAACCTATGAAAGTAGTTGCTTAAGGTGTTTATTGGTTGATTTGAATGTTGATCTAAATGCTTGCTAATGATTTTATCACAAATGAGAGTTTGATCTTGATTAAGTGATTAGCAAAGTGATTAGTGCCTTGAGAGAGGATTAGTCATAACTAGTGATCTTAACCTAAGGATTAACATTGATTGTGTGTTAGGCATCGTTAGTCAATTGTCTTGATGATTATATGATGATGATTTAGGTTGATCTTTGTTAGGTCCTTCACTTAGGTTGGTTCTCAATGCTAGATTTGATGAGATAAACCAAAGTCTAGAACTACACCTAGATTAGGTAGTTCTAGTTGGCGTGACAAACCAATCTAGAGCTACACCCTAAGATTTTTGGTCTCATCCCATGCATTAGTGAGAGATTCGAGTAAACAGTGTTAGTGCTAGATTAGATTTATTCATTCGAGTCTTGAACTTAGGCATTTCACTCCTAGCCAGAGTTTAAATGAATTGCTTAAAACGAATCTTTTGTGAGCTTTTCGTGCCTAGCCAACGATAGTTGATGTCTAGGATGATTAGTGAACTAAATGGGATTGGAGATCAATGCTTGTTAATCATCCTATCACAAACGATGGTTTGTTCTTGATTTGGTGATTAACAAAGTGATTAGTGGTACGACGGTGGATTAGTCAAAATTATAAATCCCATGTTCTAGGATAGTGTTCAATGCAATCTTAGACATCATTGTTTGCTCATTAATCATCTTCTTGATAATTCATTCCATTATCCAACACTTATATCTTTGTTTTCTTTCTTGCATTTGTTTCCTTAGTTTAAAAAACATAAAAACCCAAAAACATTGTTCTAGCTTAGGAAGTTTCATGCATTCCTAGTGTATTGATCTTAACCTCCTCGGTTCGATACCTCAAATAGTACAATGACATGATTGGGATTTGAGTAATTGACTAGTAAAAATCATACTATCAATTTGGCGCCGTTGCCGGGGAGGTTTAGCATTGATCATTAGAATTTTGATTCTTCTTAAGACTACAGCTTTTTACTTTCTTTTGTTGCTAATCTTTTCACTTCTCTTGTGAGTTTCATGAAGGGAGTGACAATGAGGAAGCAACCGTCAAGCTAGTGACGTTAAACGCGCCCCTTGGGGACCTCCCCGAGCCTATCCCTTGTCGAGCTTGAGACACAAAACAAGCAAGTCAATAAGGGTCTTTTGGGTCAAAGGTCGTGGTATGTGACGGAAGGAGGGGTTGAGAAACAACGTGTCACACTCCTCTCTTCACCATCTCCATTCCGCTAATCTCACTCCTCCTTTGTAATTGTATCTCTTTTCTTTTTTAATATTTGCATTTCATCTTTTGTTTTTAGTCTCTCTCTTGAACTTTTTTCACACCGAGACGTTGTGATTTAAGTTTGGGGGAGGGACCGGTGTCTAATCATGTGTTTTGTGATCTTATTTTCTTTTTGCATCTTGAGTCTCATGCATATCATGCATTTTCAATAAATCTGAATTTTTTTGAACTTTTGTGCATTTTATCTAGGATTGAGTCTAGATGCATATCATATTAAGTGGCTTTGCATGAGCATTAGGAGCAATGATAGATTATCCTTGTAAAGTATCATTTTTAGAGCTTGATTCAATGCCCTCGTTGCTTGGTTTTTGATGCTTTTGATCTCGTGTTGAAATCAATGATGAACCATATCTCGATCTTGCGTTTCATTACTAGGGTCTTAACTAAAGCAAGTTTTGATTTGATTCCAATCCTACCTAAGTGAAAACCATAATTTTGACATTGAAATTATCATGTGTGTGTATTGCATAGTGAATTCATGGTTACCATATACATACTTGGGCTCTCTTATCCTTTCCACCACTCTTTTGCTAGTCCAAGTAGCCGATTCTCATCATTAGAACGGTTTACCTAAGCAATTAAATGAATTTAAAACTCCAAACGATAAGTCTAAAGGCTTTCTACATGTTTTGGGGGACACTATGATTGATTCTCATATGGTGTCAATTTCATATTCATTCGGATATCCTATGTCTATGGACATAACTAAAATTTTCATGCCAAAGGCCTAGTTTGTGTTTCAATTACATTAGCCAATAATTGAATAGCATCGTTAACCCTACTTTAGTTAGTTTTAGGTCAAAGTTCTCTAAATGTAGTTCAACTAGGATTTAATCCGCGCTAATTATAGCGAGGAGTAATTTTTTAAAAAGAACTTTTTTTGAAATTTAATAAAATTGGTTTTATCTGAATTTTACAATATAGCTAACTAATAATTATAGATAAATCTGCCAATTTGTAATAATTTATCTATTTAACCTGTTTTGCAGTGAACTAAAATATTATTCGGGTTAACCCGCAAAAACTTATAATCTTGAAAACATAATTATAATATGCACCGTTAAATGATTCTAGTTTTTGTGGTTAGTCTACGAACTCTTTAAAAATAGTTTTCTTGTGTCTAACTTTTTATAAAATTAGTAAAATATTTTTCAATTTTTGTTTTGATATATATTCAAATAAAATATAATAATTTATAGTGAAAAATATAGCAAGATTTTGAATATATATGAATTGATTATTATTTTAGAATATATAGTATTAAAAAATTAAGGATTTAAATAATAAATAACTTTTTAATGCAAAATATATAATTTCCATATCTTAATCAATAACTTTTTTAATGCAAAATATATAATTGCAAAATATATCATTTCCTATTTCAATTATTCTTTGTTATTTGTAATGACATTTTATGTAATAACTTACAAAACAAAGTTTATTTTTTAAAATGTCTTCTTAAATAATATTATAGAGATTCAAAACGACTTTGCTTATTAGGTTCGATGATCCCTAAGATATGGTATACAAGCTAAACTTAATGAAAGAACAAGATCGAATAGGAAGACATGCACAAACCAAAATTATAAATAAAATCAAAATCAAACAAGGTTCGCAATCAATAGATTTAAGGGAGAATTGTAAATATATGACACATTGAACAAACTATTGTCCCTATAAGATTTAATAGACTTTTGCCATTTTTGACAAANATTGTTTTATAATTGAAAATAAGTATTTTTAAATTTCTAAAAAATTCGAAAATATAAAAACTGGAAATAAAAATATATTCGATAATCATTTTAGGAAAGATTGTGATTTAAAAAATATTTTTTTACCTTGTCTACGAAACGTAGAATATTTATTCTACAAACGTAGAATTTGTTTTCTATTGTTTCCTCTCTAATCTACGAAAGGTAGATTCGACATTCTATTACTTGTTTTTCCTTCTACGAGCCCTCTAAAATACGGTTTCTACAACATGTTATGTATTCTATAGATTTTGGATTACGTATTCTACATTTAACAATATATTCTACTTTTTAAAGAATATAAGTTCTGTAACTATGTCTTTGTTCTATGGAATGTAGATTTCGTATTCTAGGAAGTAGTTAACAAAATCTGAGTAAATCTAGGATCATGGGTGATCTTAGTATATCCAAAAAACTGAAAATATTTATGAAAAATATTATTTTTCCTTTTCTTCTCTACATTTTTACCCCTTTTTTCCTTCTTTTTCTTCTCTTCATCGACTTCCTTTTGTTCTCTTTTCTTCTCTTTATCGACGACAGGTTTCACAATTTTTTTTTAAAAGTTTCTTCTCTTAACGTTGTTACAAGGATCACAAATATGATGCATAAATATGTATCGACTGTGTATGGAAGAGGTCGGATATCAATAAGGGCTGGGTTTTTGTTGTTGATGAAGGCAAAAGAGGTAGATTACTAACTTTTGAATCAAGTACTACTCTTGAAGAGTTAAAAACGATGGTTTTGGAGGACTTTGGAATAGTCAAACAGAATGTCGAGTTTAGTTATCTACCAAGCGATTTGATTGAATCTCCCCCAGCTATTATCGTCAATGATCGTCAACTGAAAAACTTTGTTGGATATGCAAGGAAGAATACCTCGATAAATTTGTGTGTCACATTTACAGTTGAACGACGCGAGAATACAATCAACATTGATTTGAATAAAGAGCCGTCTGATCCTACTAGTAGTGAAAATGATGGTAAGTTGCCTCAGAAGTCTGTAGAAGTTGAGCAAGTGCAGCCGAAAGATGCTTTGGAAAACAATGTACGCAACGTTGACATTGAGGGCGATATTGGTGATGATGGCTTAGTTTTTGAAAACAAAGAAGATAGTGAAAAGGCAGCTCCAATTTCAGTGACAGATGCTGTAAAGAAGGACCAAATTTTTGGAAGCAAAAATCTTCTTAATGCAGCTATGGAAATTTGTGCAATGAAGTATAACTTTGACTACACGGTTGAAAAATCAACAAAACAATGGTGGTATGTACGCTGCAAGGATAACGAATGCAATTGACGTGTTCATGCTGAGAGTTTAGAGGGGTCTAAGTATTTCAAGATCAATAAGTATGTGGCTGAACATACATGTGCTCCTTCCATGAAAAAAAATAACGGCATGACTGCTTCAGCAAAAACAATTGGCAGTCTAATTATGCATAAGTATGAGGGTGTCAAGGAATGGCCTAAAGCGAGAGAAATCATACAAATTATGCGTATGGAGCATGGATGCGAGATCTCTTATACCCATGCATGGGAGGCTCGTGAGTATGCAGTTAACGCTGTTAGAGGTATTTCAGAGAAAAGTTATGGTAAAATTCTAAAATACTTGCACATGTTGAAAAAAGCTAATCCGGGTACGCATACTCATTACTATACTGATTGTGATGGTAGATTCAAATATCTATTTATATGTTTTGGCCAATCAGTTAGAGGATTCCACAAAGCTATTCGTAGGGTCATTGTTCTCGATGGTACGTTTCTAAAGAACAAATACAAAGGAGTTCTTCTTGTTGCTACAACTTTAGATGGTAATTACTCTAACTTGTATCCAATTGCATTTGGGGTTGTTGACTCAAAGAACGACCGGTCATGGGAGTGGTTTTTAATGCAACTTAAGGTTGTAATTTCAGACGAGTAAGGTTTGGCTTTTGTGTCAGATAGAAATACTTCTGTTACTAAATCACTTGACAAAGTGTACCCGCATTCTTCTAGTGAAATATGCATCCACCATTTGTTGAATAATGTGATAACATATTTCAAGACAAAGGGTATGACTGCGATGATTGAAAAAGCTTCAAAAGAGTATAGGGTTCCCGATTTTGAGAAGAGATTCAACGATATTTGCAAAATTAGTCCGCTTGTTGGAAAATATCTACGAGCACTGATGTCAGAAAATGGCCTTGTTGCAAATTTATTGGATTATGTATGACGTTAGAACCAATAACCCCGCTGAATCGTTAAATTCTGCATTGTGAACACCTAGAGAGTTTCCAGTAATTCCTTTGTTGGACAACATAAGAGAAATGTTAACCCGGTGGTTTTATGAGCGTCGAAGATTAAGCTCGAAGCATAAGCACCCTTTAACCATTGAGGTTGAGAAAAAGATTCGTAGAAGGACTGAAAAGGGTAAAATATTTATTGTTTATCCGGTTAACCAGAATCAATTTCTAGTTAGAGGCGACAGATTTGACTGCCTTGTTGATTTGGAGAGAAGAATGTGTTCATGTGGGAAGTACAACTTGTTAAAAATTCCTTGCAGACACGCCATTAAAGCTGGTTTTTCTGTGGAAAAGGAACCACGCACGCTCACCGATGAAAGGTACAATACTGTTCAATCTCTTACGTTTCATATTTGCCATCTATGATGTTAATAATTTCAGATAAAATTTACGAATATGTATACCACTGCCGCATGGAGAACGGTTTATGAGGAATCCATTAATCCAATAGGTGTTCCTGAGGACGCATGGTGTGTCCCAATGGAGGTTAAACGTGCCAAAGTACTCCCACCGAAAACAAGAAGAGCAGCTGGTAGACGAAGAAAACGAAGATACGAAACGGTAGAAGACAAAATACGTTTCTCACAAGGATCACAAGGGTCTAAGAAGCACAAGTGTAGTCGGTGTGGTATGCAAGGTCATAAGAGAGGGACATGTGACATACCAATATATGTGTTATTTATCTCTGTTTTAATTTGATTTGGTTGCCTTCTTGTGTTCGTTTGAATTTTGTTGCAAAGACTTATATTTCCATCGATCGGCTGACATTGGCAAAGATTTCTACGCCTTGTATAGTTTGAAGGGGATATGCTCTCGTGGTGAATGGTAGTTTTTTCTTCCATCTCCTCAAGTTTTGGTTGAATGAGAGGTTCTGCAATCTCAGCCTTATTTTCCGAATTTCCGAAATTACACACGCTCAAACATTTGACACAAAGCAGAGTAAAGAAGAAATAAAGGAACCATGAAAAGAAAATTTCATCTGAGACCACTCAACAAGTTTATCAAATGACTCGTCTTTGAAACAGATGATATATCATGAGCGAAGGACTGCGTGAGCTCCAGTTTTCCTGGGACCTGCTATGTAGTTTCCTTCTTACAACATAACAATTTGATTGTATTAAAAAACCGAATGAGGTGCGTAGCACCTCCGGTTACACATTGTTTCTCTTAACCCTTAGGTCCCGTGTTCAATTCCTATGCGGGACCTATACAAAATATATATTTTTTTTAACCGGTGTCGTCTTCCACTCGATTTAAATCACCATTTGCCCTAAATCGAAAATCCCTAAATCGAACCCTAAATCGATAAATCCCTAAATCGATAAATCCCTAAATCGATTTTTATTTCTCTCCTCGTCGTCTTCCTTTTTTTGAAGTCGTCGTCGTCTTCCACTCGATTTAAATCACCATTTGTCATGCTCGAATCTCGTCTTTCTCTATCTCATCACGTCTTCTTCTTCTTCTTATTCCAATGAATTCGAGTTCTGAATCTTCTGGTGTCGTGGGAAACCGTGGATTTCCTTCGAAGTGTGATTGTGGATTAGATGTAATGATCTGGACGTCTAAGACACAAGAGAATCCTGGAAGGCCTTTCTACCGTTGTGTAAGCAAAAGAGATGTAAGCCTTCGTTCAAACAAAAGAGATGTAAGTACTTGATGTTCTTTTCGTTGTTTATGTGTTTATACAGTGAGGTCATGAAGTGAAATAGCGACCATCGTATTTGTTTATGCAAAAGAGGCATTTGTTTAAGTAGGTTGAGGATGCTGTGCTTGAAGAGGTAGAAAATGGTTTACCAAAATTAGGAAGCATTGAAAGTGAGCTTAGATATGCCAAGTCCGATGCTATGGAGTTAAAGATTTCGATTGAAGGTTTGAAGGAAGATATACTGTGGAGTAAAAAGGAAATCCGGAAGTGGAAAGCGATGAGTACATTGTGCGTTGTGTTTCTTTGCGTCATGACCATTTTCATTGTTTACATGTTGGTTGGTAAAGCAAAGGAAACCAATTTTGTTGTTGGTTATTAGTTTACTAGCTTTTCTTAGAGAAAAACATGATTCTGATATGAGTTGTATTCATTTTTTTTGCAAAAACCTGATTCTGATATGAGTTGTATGATTCTGGTTGTATTCGGATTCAAATACATGCTTTTGAAAGAGAAAAACATGATTATGAAAGATCAATAAGAAAACAAACCATCTTAAACAACCATATTCTAAAAATCTAACATTTAAACCAAAAAATACCAAAACAATTGTTAATTTTTCTAAATTAAAAACTTAAATCTCAATGTAGTTCTATAACCTCAGACTCAGTACTCGGTAACGGCTCATACTTTGACATTCTCTCAATCAACACGGGATCGTTTCCTGCTTGCCAAAGATCAAATGATATCTTGCACCTGGCCTCCTTGATGTTCTCATCGTCCAGCAGAGATATGTCTAGCCCAAGCACGTGACACTCGATGAATTTCAATGCGTACACTCCACAGTGACAATTAATCTTATTTAGCTTAGGCTTCATCAGCATATAAAAAACTGAATACTGTGTGAGGTTAATATCTTTCCTGTCTTCTGCTGGTTGAACTGCCTTCACAATCCGAGGGATCATAACTGCAAATTCTTCAACGTGCATGTTGTTTTTCACTCCTGAACAATCGAAGACTTCAATTGTTCTTTGGACGAAATTAATGCACAAGGAAATCCAGTGATTACCGTTTACATGGAGCGGAGCGTAGACACGGTCAACATCCTTATACCAAACTTCTCTTGTTCTTCCATGGGATGGAAGCTCACCGGTTCCGTAATGTAAGATCCAATGATCTAATTTGTATGCCCTCTTGTTTTGCACAAATTTCTTGTACGTACCACTGATTTGGAGTCCGAAAAAACAGTTACTAAAGGCAACACGATCTGGTTTCCATCGGCGCAAAGATGTCTTCTCCCGGAATAAGTACATAACTGCGTCCATATCCTGCAAAATGTATAACTCGTAAATATCTTGAGTTTTATGTAAACTTATAAGCTATATCTTTTTGTAAATCGTACCTCGTTGTGAAGCCAATTTTTGGGCATCATTATACGATCAACTAATTGTAAGGTAAAAATGCTTGGACCAATCTTCAAGTCTTTGAAATAGTAAAACATTGTCGAGATAAATTATTAATTTGTCAACATTTATTTTAAAAAAAAATTGACTAAATTATAAGTTCTTGGAGGACTTACACGGGAGACTGAGATGACTCAACAAGTTTATCAAATGACTCGTCTGACACATAAAATAAAGCGTAATCAGGTTCTTCTTCTGGGATTCTTAAGTTGTCTGTCAACTTTTTCCATTTGGTGTTGGGTTTTGCTGTGGTCTTCTTCCCTCGTGTTTTCTGATTTGTATTTTTCTCAACAGCCACTGAATTGGTTGTGGCCACCCATCTGATTTGTTTGATGTCATTTGAAGTCTGCGTAGAATCAAAGCCGGTAACAAACGAATCTTGAGGTAGATCCACCATTGTTTTTCGTAGCCATTCTTGTGTACACATCCCCATATCAATATCAGAAAGCTGACTCAATACAACTTCGTGAAGATTATCAGAAAGTCCATCAAATCATTTTGCCTGCCAATACAAAAAATACCAATTACAAAATATTTTACATAATATATATGACCATATTACATTTCTTAGAGTACCATTACAAAATATTTTACAATCTCTAAGTCTACCATATTACATTTTTTAGTGTACCATTACAAAATATTTTACAATCTCTAAGTCTACCATATTACATTTTTTAGTGTACCATTACAAAATATTTTAGAACCTAAGATTATCACTTAGAGTGTCTTGTCTTTCTTACCGTCAGTCCAGGTTGTGGAGTGTCGTAAGCAGCGGTTGATGGCTCTCATGTTGCTTGCCTATTCTTAAACATCTCTTCTATCTTGCCGATTATGTCTTCAATTTTCTTCTCGAAAGTGCTGAGTGAAGCATCAATAATTCCTTGAATGAAAGACTTCATGTCTTCATCAGGAACATTCTGTTTTCCAGCTGATCGTTGGCACAACAACTTCTGCTTGCGTGCCTCAAAACCAGGATCAGCGACTCTTTTTTGCCACGGTTTGAACCACAAACTGATCTATCTACACCATTTGGTGTTCCAACTTCACTATCACCATCCATAAACTCAATCTCTGCCTCGAAATTTCTTGAATGGGCATCATCATCCACCTAAGATGTGTGAGTAGCTTCCTCAATTCCCCATATGAAGTCACTCCAGTCATTTCCATCCCTGATCATTGTCTTCATACAATCTACTCTCCCGTCAGCCATTTCGTCAGCCCTTACGAAATCAGCTTAATCGATAACGTGGAAGTTCCCGGTAGAAGATATGTAGGGATACAAGACATGCTACAAAAAGAAAAACAATAAGAATTGATTTGTGAAAAAAAGAGTAAACATTATACACCATAAATCAAAAGAGTACCAAAACTAAACATAAGGTGAGAAAAAGAGTACCAAACGAGTAAACATTAAACACCATACACGCCTATCCAATTTATTTTCCTAATACAAGACAAAAATGATCTTTTGCATGTCCCTTAACAAATTCCACACAATGGTCTTCATGTCTCATCTCTAACAAAATCAGAATGAATAAAAAGACAAGACAAAAGCTTTTCCAAAAAAAAAAAAAAAAAGTTAACAAGGAAATTGTAGAGAGGTCTGCTCTTTAAAAAAAATATTTTACACTACTAACCTCCTTCGGAAAAGTGGATTCGAATTGAATAAACTCTTGGTATGATATTCTAGCAGTTCCTTTCCACTTAGAACATCTACGAGCAGTAGTGTTCTCGTTCTGGACTGTTATTCCCAACAACATACCAAAATCAGGAATTGCTTCCATGATCCAAACCTGAAGAGCTAATGAGAAACCTCGCAACGTATAGCCTTTGGGACGCGCCAGCTTCTCACGAGTTTTGATGACGTCCTCAACCAGCATGTCAAATGCATGACGTCCCCATGGATACATCCGCAACTTCTCTATATCCATCACCAGCACGATGTATTCTCGTGGGATATTAACGGTCTTATCATGCGCCATTACCACACCCGTAATAACAAACAAGTAGACCAACCTCAACATGTCTTCACGTGTCCACTCGTTAGCATTGTCGAGGTGCTCTAACAATAACTTATGTAAAGTTATCCATGTGTTATTCCGCAGCAAATTACTCCAGAACCCGCCATCATATTTCCATTTTGTGAAGTTGCACTTCTTATGTTCTTTGTAGTTGAGCCCGGTAACTGCGTGGAATTCTTGCAGAGAAAAACGAAGAGGCCTCCTTGCAAACACTTACCATAGCTCATGTTTCTTGTCAGTGATGAGTTGCCTACACATGAAGCTATAGATCAGTCTCGCAGAGTATCCGAGGCTCTGTTGATGCATAGCCAGAATCGGATCGAAGCCAGGATCTACCAAAACTTTGTCGTACTCATTCCACACCTTTTTCTTCAGTAGGTTTAGAGTTGTTAGCATACAGCGGTTGTTGATCTTCTCAACTTGAGGCTCACTTTCAGGCTTAAATAGAAGTTTTGGCAACTGATATATCATGGTTTTTACCTCTTTTATACCATGATATATGTCCTATTTATGGAGTATTTCTAGTATTTTGGAGTCTTTTCGAGTTTTTTACAGGTTTAGGTACGTTTGGAGCACAATTGGAGAAAAAGAGCCGTTTTGGGTGAAATTGAGCATATGGAGATGCAGAGTCATGCATAGACGTCAGAAGTTTGGCATTCGTTGAAGAACTTCCCACCGATGGATTGAGCTCAAATTTAGACACAAGACAGACCAACGGATTGGATTTCATTTGGAAGGGGTTTGAGACCATTCCAACGGTGCGATCGAGAGTTATTCCAGTTTTCGTGAAGACAGTCCAGTCTGGCGAGCAGAAGAGTCGCACAGAGGATGAGTATCGACCGATACTACCTAGTATCGACCGATACTACCTAGTATCGACCGATACTACCTGGTATCGACGGATACCGACTTCAGGAAGAAGGAAACATGACTTTACATGTTTGAAGTTTGCAACTTAGTCCAGAAGACTTTAATAATTACCAGAAAGCCCAGAACGTGTTTTAGCATTATAATTAGGTTTTTCAGCCACTTTTGGTGGCTACGCTTTCATAACTTGAGAATGAGATTATTCTACTTTGGTTTTTGGAGAGACAACTCTGAACTCCTGTTTCTTATTGATTTCTTTGATGATATATTCAATCATGTTGTTTTCATTCTCCATGTCTGAGAAGATCCACTTTAGGTTCAGGGTTCTCATAAGGGTTTTCTCTGAATGCTAGGTTGATTAGTTGATTAGGATTCACCACTTGAATTAGTTCTTCGCCTTAGGTTGTGTTCAAAGCTAATTCTAGGTTGACGAATCTGAAACTTAGATCTTAGGATAATTGATTAGGCGCGAGAGTGCGATTAATTACCTGATAGAACCTAGGGTGAGCAAAATAACTATTCGCAAAGAGATTTGGTTTAGGTTTTTTGTGAACAAATCAAACTTGAGCTAAAATCTGGTTTAGACTTCAGCATTCGCAAAGAGATTTGGAATTCTAGGATTTAGACTTAGATAGTTTTCGCAACGAGAGTTGGTTAGCTATACTTTAGTAATTTGAGTTTAAGAACCGCGCTAAATATGAATCATATTAGTTAGTTTATCTGCATTCATTGATTTCCGGAGAAATACACTGAACCTATCTTTCTCCCAATCGAATTACATTTTGTTTAATTTACGTATTGCTTTCAATTACATCTTTTGGTTTAGCTTGATTCTCATCTATATAATCTATTGTGTGATTCCGTGAGTCTCTGTGGATTCGATCCCTAAGTATTACAACCGACACTGCTTTAATACTTTTATGGTATTAATATGAGCATATCAAATTTGGCGCCGTTGCCGGGGACTTAATTCGCCATTAGATTTTAGTCTGAGAATTTCGACTAAGCTCGTCGGTATGGATCGATACTATCTAGTATCGGTCGATACGCGTCGTTTTCTTTCGTTGATATCGATTGACACCAACCAGTGTCGGTCGATACTCATCGTGTTACCGAGTTACTTACGTTCTTGACCTTTGTGTTTCAGGTGCATGCCTCTTCGAGAAACCAGAAGGAACAAGAACACTCCGCTAGTTGACCTGTCAAACGAGCAGCTAGCACACTTGGAACGTACAAACAGAAAAACAAAAAGGCAAGCAGAGATGAACAACAATACAATGATTTTGATTTAGGATTCTCCTGGAGCTTTGAGAGACCAAGATGGTCAATTGTGCAATGAGAGAGGGCAACGACTTGATGAAGCTAGAAATATCATTGTCCCTGCAGTTGCTGTGAATGCAGGGAATGCTGTGGCTGATCGCGGTAGAACGATTGGTGAGTACAACATGCCTGATTAGTTCTATGCCAATCGATCAGCGATTCGCCCTCCTGCTTTTCAGAGGAATGACTTTGAGCTAAAACACTCATACTTCACTCTTGTGGGTCAGCACCCATTTCATGGTCTTCCTCATGAGCACCCGATGGATCACATTGAGAAATTCGAGGATTTGGTCTCTAGCATTAAGTGCAATGGAGTCTCCTATGACTACCTTTTTTGTAAGCTTTTTCCATACTCTCTTGGTGGGGATGCAGCTTATTGGTTGAAGCAGTTACCAGCTGGGTCACTGACTACTTGGGATGAGACCAAGACTGCGTTCCTTAATAACTTATATGATGATGCGAGATCCGAAGAGCTCAGGAACAAGATTTCTCAATTTTCTCAGGGTCCGACAGAGGCACTCAAGGCTGCTTG
This sequence comes from Eutrema yunnanense, assembly GCA_002933935.1. Lineage (NCBI taxonomy): Eukaryota > Viridiplantae > Streptophyta > Magnoliopsida > Brassicales > Brassicaceae > Eutrema > Eutrema yunnanense. The sequence continues at coordinate 501,394 of PKML01056623.1, read as the reverse complement.
GATTCGTTTCAGGTCATATAAGAGAGATTGTCCACACCATGGGTTCACTCAGGTTCAGTTGCTGAGCTTTTTCTTCAGAGGGATCGATTGGAGGTACCAGATGGCATTAGACTCTGCGAGCAATGAAAACTTCTTTACCAGATATCCTGACGATGCTTACCAGCTGATTGAAAACTTTGCATCTAGCAACAGTACCAAGAATGCAGACATGGAGCGCAAGAAGCAAGCTGGTAACTTGGATAGCAGTCGAATCGCAGAGGTGAATGCTAAGTTGGATTCAATGACAATCTGTTGATGGGAAAGACCCAAAAAGTGGTCCACTTTGCTGCTGAAGATGAAGTGGAGGATGTTAACTATATTGGTGGAGCTGGTTTTGGGTCGAATCAGTTTGGGCGGAAACCTTTCCAGAGCAGTGGCTACACAAGGAACTATGAGAGTTCATCCTATCAACCTATACCTGCTAAGACTCCTGAGAGTGAGATTGAGGCTATGCTTGAACAGCTTGTTCAAGGACAGCAGAAGATCACAGTGGATCTCAATGGAAAGATATATGCTTTGTACAAGGATCTGAGTGGAAGGATCGATGCCCTCAATACTCATCAGAAGATGCTGGAAACGCAAGTAGCTCAGACTGCAGCATGTGTCAAGGGAAAGATGGTTCATCCACAAAATGAACACGTCAATGTAATCACTGTAAGAGGTGCTGAAGAGGTCATTCCAGTGATAGAACGGGGTCTGAATGAGGAGAAATTTGCTTAGATCGATGATTTTGAGCCTGAGAAGACTGTGTTCGTATTCGACGCCAATAGTATCGATCGACACCCAGTTTGTATCGATCGACACTCATCTGGAGTAGCAACGCAGAAGCCTAGTATCGATCGACACTCATCTAGTATCGATCGATACCCTTCGCAGACCGATCCAGATATTGCGAAGAAGACGCATATGACTGAGGAAAGGGTCTACAAGCCTAAGGTACCATACCCTCGACCACCCAGACACCTTAGAGACCTCATTTCTCCAAAGCAGCTGCTTGGCTTTGAGAAGATGGTACGAACAATTCCCCACACACTGACTTTTGAAGAAGCTCTAGAGTACCGCCCTCTGCTAAGTCACTTCCGAGATTGCAGAGAAACTGAGGAAGCGATTAAGACACTCTTTCTCAAAGCCAGAAGCAAGTCACTACCGTTGAGGCAGCTGACTAAGAGGGAAGACCCATGAATATTCTCAGTTCCATGCTCTATCTCTGGAGTTGATTTCAAAGAGTCTCTCGTTGACTCGGGGGCTAGCGTCAATGTCATGTCAAAGGCAATTGCAGAGAGATTGGGAGCTGATATTCGATCTCCCAAGGCACCTATCACATTCGCGGACTGTTCCACCTCACTTCCATATGGTACAATCCCTGATTTGCTGGTTAACGTAGGAGATTGCCTGGTTCCTACTTATTTTCAGGTTGTGGAGATGAGTGCAAAATCTTGTACGCAGTTGATTCTTGGAAGAGTGGAGATTGAGAATGGAGAGTGGGTGAATACCGAGATTAGAATCGACGAGTAACTTGCAAAACTCTCAATCACTGGAATCGACAAGGGCTGAAGAAACCCTATGAGAAAAAGTAATTGCGAAGAAGATGAGCAAGTAGATCGACAACACAAACCACAAACACATAATTTAATCAAATTGAAGACTAAAGAAACACTTACCCGATGGAAATCGATGAGCGATGAGGATGAAAAGAGGACGGAAATGACGGAGTGAGGTGGTCGGAATGATGAAGAGTAAAGACAGCAGAGGAGACAGAGGGCGGATTTCACTCGCCGGAAACTGACGAAATCGGAGGACGAACCGTGGAGGACGAATGGTAATTGTAATTTCAATTTTTAATTACTAATTTCTTTTAATATTACTTTTTACTTAATTAAATTCTACATGCGAAGGAAGATGGCAAAACTCCCGACTACCTTAAAGTCATCGAGAGGAGGCACACCAACAAAAAATCGGGTGTGATCCAGGACCCAGCCATGCGTCAGCTTGTCGAGACCTGCAAGAAGAAGAAGACTGAACATGAAGTTTCGATATCCCAGCTCACTCTTGACGGATCCTCGGACTCGAACGAGTACGTTTTATCCACGAAGAGATCAACCAAATTGTTCTCAGGGTAAGTTTTTATTTGTTTTCTATTTTGTTTTGTTCCGTTAATTTAATTTATTACTAACATTTATAATATTTTGTAGGAAAATCAACAAGTAAAGGGTCGATTCGCGGGGTTAGGCGGACTTCCGACCCATGAATCTTCTTCCTCGATTCATCGGTATCCTTCGAAGTATCGGGAAGAAATCGCGAGGCTCAACCAAACGGTTAAAAACCGTGACGACGAGGTTGCGGAGTTAAAGAATGCATAAACTTCGATCCAGTCACAGCTCGCCGACTTGCAGAACATCATGCAAAGCGCCTTCCCATATATCTTTCGGAAAAACAACCTCACCAACCCTGACCAGTCTCCGAACGTTTAAATTATTTAATGTTTTTTTTGAACAATTAATATTTTGTTTTATGAATAATTTTTTTAATGTTTTATAAATTTTAATTATTAAATTCTTTTTTATTAATATATTTAATACAAATTAAATTAATAATTTCTTTTAAAATATATTTAATTAAAAAATTAAATATTAAAATTTATAATGAAAACAATTAGATATATACAAATCTCTATAATATCTAAATAATAAATAAACAATATTTACTAATAATATAGTGGATCTTCTAGATCCTTCTATATTTTATACTCTCTTTTAGCTTTAAATTAACCATAGAAAACTTTCAAAACTTGATGCATTCTTTGTAAAAATGGTTTTTTTTATTGAAAAAAAAATTTACATTCAATTCAACAACAACAAAAAATAGTTGAAAAATGAATTCAATGAAGGGTAAGTGGTCTAATGGTTGCCACACATCTGCTGACATCTTACCGGTGTCGAATGCGACTCCACATGTCTTCTATGTGTAGGGATATTTGGCTATTGGGACGACGTGTTGTGATCCAAAATGATAACCAACAAAAATAAAAAGTATTCAATGATGTGTACAACCTCTCTAATTGAGAGCATCTTACATAACAGTTGGAATCAATGTCTCGGGATCGTATCTTTACGTCTTTGAAGACGATTTTTAGACAGTTTTTTTTTTATAATGACTATGAGGTTTTGGATCTAGACCCTCTGAATTAAGAAATATATCATGATGCACTCCACATCTTGGTCTTGTAGGTTCATTCATGACTTTTTTCATCAATACTTGATCGAAATATTTTTTACCCTTCGATCTTTCTTAGCTTCCTTAAAATTAGATTTAGGTTTAGTCTTTGTACCTTTTTTACTTGCAGAGTCCATAGAATTTTGTTTCATCTTCAAGAACTTTGATCAAACCCAAAATTAAAGTTGAGTTTGTTCTTTGTATCTTACGTTTCCATAGGCTGAAATATTTCTTACCATCAAAATTCTCCACCTCAGACCTGTTATGTGTTGAGTCCATGCGCCAACTTTGCTTTTGATTCGATTTCTTGAATCAATACCTTGTTTTAATTATTTTCAACACCCAAAGAGAATCACACAATCTTGCGCTCTTGTATCCCTTGCAAATAACTATATATCTCTCTCTCTCTAGTTGCAAATCAATCGAATCATCAGTTAGAATTACATGATGTGAACACCAGTCCCTTTTACGAGTTCTCCGATCTTTTCACATGGACATCTTGGTGGAATCTTGTTGCGAAATCGCAAGTGAAACTAGATTAACTCCTTAAAACCTAAGAATAATAGAGAAAACGACTAAGACGTATACCTTTTTGTTGTGTGAATGAACTTTTACGAACTCTAAATATCTTTTTATATAAGTTTCAAAAACCGACACGAATAGAAATTAAAAAAATATAGGAAAATATCTCCTCCGCCCCATGGCATTCTATTCTTTTCTCACTTGAGAAGGATCCACTGCAGTAAATTAAATTTGAAGTCCTCTTGAATAACAAACCGTAAATGGATTGCAATGGAGTATTTCTCAAATGAGCAGGCGAATTCTACAAATTTTATTATAAGATTGAATGATTTACAGAGCTTAATCGAATCGAGCTTTTGTGTTTTACATGTAAAGAATTACAAGAATATAAGGATAAGGAAGAAGAAGACATGCGTACTACTAATATGTTTCAACAGCAAAATAGACATGCCTATAATCTCGGTCCATTCTCACAAAGCAGATCCAACAGAACAATAAAGGTTTGTTTTGTTTTTGTCTAAGAAAATAGAAGGTAGGTTTGGAGAGTTGCCAAAAAATAGCCAATGATATTGTTAACTTTTCTTGACCAAATCAGAATGTACTCCGAAATGCATATATTACCCCTGAAGAAAACATAGCAAACCACCCACATTTTGATCCCTAGAAAATTGCTATAGCAACGTTATCGTTAACCAAAATAACTTCGCTTTATCTACGTGGTGTCAAGCTCAAACGTTCTTGAAATCCTACGCATTAAACATTTTCCAAGTTGCAAATCAAATTATGTCCTAAAAAGACACAAATATAATCCTCTCGTTGACAATAAGTGGGAAAACTTTCAATGATTAACTCGTTGCAATAAGTTCAAAAATATTAATTAGATAATATTCTCAAGATCATAAACAATAACCTAATAGCCATGATCTTAAACTATATATGAGCATGAGAATAGACATATATTAGTCTAAACGCACTTTGATCTCACATAAGTTCAGATTTGAGATAAAAACCAGAAACAAATAAAGTTCAAATCTAGAAAAAGATCATTAAAAAGAAACATGAAATGAATGTTTCACTACTCTTTATGATGTTTCAAACACATCAAAAAGAGCTATTACAATCTGGCATGCTTGGGCACAACCTGAACTTAACCTTAGACGAATTTAATGAGACCTTTCTTTTGAGATATGCTTTTCATGTAATTGATCCTTGCATAATCAGGTTCGAATAGGTTGATCTTTGGATTTCTAGGCTTCGTCAACGTTATCTTCTCTAGAGATTTTGCGTTCCAGACAAAGAACTCCACGATATCCATCTCATGCCAGTGGTTTTTAAAGCCCATGATCTCGACAAACTTGATAGTCTTCAAACGGTAGTTGTGAATCTGAATATGTTTCTTCTGATGAATCTCCCAATGATATCCAGGTTCAAATGTGAAATCATTTATCTGCACAGAACAAACCAAAGTTCTAATGGATTAGCCCATTAATCGAAGAGAAGTATCGTTTGGATATGTATATATATATATATAGATATACCGAGAGAGAGAGAGAGAGAGAGTTTAGGGCACTGTACGTCGATCAAAACCTTTTTGAGGTTACGACACTGTTCGAGGAATCCAGCGATGTCAAAAAGATTGCAAATGGTGGGAGCTTTGAAACAAATCTGAAATTCTTGTAAGTTCCAAAAGCAGAAAGTCGGTTTTCTCATTGCTCCGTCGTTGTATCTATACGTGAAAGCCTATACATATACATGTGTAAGGAAACATCAAAACTCACTCTAAAGCAAGAGTGCAAAATTATAACCAAAAGAAAAAACATGTGAAAGTTGCAGTCTATGTGTGATGAACATTCTCTATCATGATCATTAAAAGAATTTATGCATATGATACTCTAAAATCTAACCACTTAAGCTTTAATTAATAATGATGCATGTAACAAAATCAGCACCTAAACTTTTAAAGAATAAGATTTCTGTTAGAATTTATTTGTTTTCAGTGTCAGATCTTATTGTACCTTATCTATATATAGATCAAGTACTTTTTGTAATTTTTGTTTGGATTCCACAACTAGGTTAATTCTAAAAGTCGTCTATAATTAATATTTGAGAAACAGATACAGCGCTAAGACAAAAGAGAATATAAAAAATAATTCTAGGCATGTCTAATAAAGATCTTAAATAGGTTTTTCAGAAATTCTTGTTGGGTCACAAAGTAAAATTTGCAACTTCATTAACGAAAGGTTACGAGACCGAGTTAAAGGTTTAGTAATCCAAATATATTCTAAAGTAGGCAACGAGATTCTAATGGTGGGGATACATAATGTTTTCTTGTAGACGTCTAAGATAAACATTTTCTAAGATCTCAACTCGTGCATATAATCTCAAAATGATATCATAAACTCCACTCAGCAAAAAACTATTTTATAAATTTATAAAAACTAAATTACAAAAAAGGCTTACCTCAAGAAAGATGTTTGTCGTTGCGAGGACACGAACTCTTGTATATGCTCCCATATTAGCAAGCACCATTTCAGATGGATCGTAAAAACGCCAAAAAAAACTCCGCTTATAATGGAGTTTTGCCTCTTTAAGTGCGTACACTCTCGAAAAGTCTACCATCATGAAATATCCATCATACTTGTAGCATTCGAGAGTAGGTGCATCCAACATAATGGACAAGAGATTCCGGATAGAATCCAAGACCAGCGACTTGAACTTCTTATGATTTTGGGCGTTGATGTTCAATGTCGCATACATTTGACATCTGATTAGCTCAAGTGTCTCGAGGTGGATGCAGTTGCTGAATATCGCATCTATCATCTCTTTTTTCACTTCGATCTTCGTTAGCGCAAGTGTCCTTAATAACTTTAAACCCCTTGGAGGATTATCCGTTATGTTGAACTTACACCAGCTTAACTTCAAGACTGTTAGCGTCTCGATGGCTGAGAAATCGACTGGGATATCTATAACTTTCTTTGCTTTAGAGAAATCCAACACAAGTTCTTGGATGTTTTTACCAAGACATGTATTGATCCATGAGAGTATCTTATCTTCCATGCCAATATGATTGAGAAGTAGAACAAATCGGTTAATCTCCGAGCCTTTGTGCTGATTGAAAACACTTTCAATGATGCTTACAGCCTTTACTTGACTGCATCTCACGGCGTATATTCCGCTAAAATCAAGATCTCGAGAACGAATCTCTGTGGCTTTGAATTTTTTGGACATAGAACGGTTTCGTAAAAGAGATTGAATTGGGAGAAACATCGACATGATGTGTTCCACCAAGTCGTCAGACAAAGTTTCATCGAGTTTTATCTTCTTATGTGAAGATTCTTGCATTTTCACTATACTCTTAGAAGGATTCTTCACAATAATTTTCAGTGAGTAAGGATTTATATGCAGACTATGTCATGGAAAACTGAGTTATTTTTTGGTGATGCTTTCAATTTTTTATTGAATGATTATGATACATTTAATTTATTTGCTTTTGTCTTTTTACATAATACACAGCTGTAATTTCTATAATTTTGAGAAAAACAGATTGGCTGGTCTATTTTTTACTTTTTGTAGAATCTCAACAGTACACGTATGTATGCATGTTTGCTAATATATATAGATTTTTTTCTATATTTTACCAAGAGTTTAGACACATGTCGCTTTTATTACTAACTAGATTTCAAAAAATGTCAAAACAAATTAAGATTTAGATACATGTTCTAAAAAAAATTAACATCTTATGAACTTGATAAAATTTGCTAGCTGGTAAAAAGTTTCAAAATAAAAATCATTAGATTTTTTATTAACTTCCATTTAAACCTCCGTTTCTTAATTTTCCATTTTTTCAAACTTAATAAAAATTTAGTTATATCTCAAAATAGGAGTACTTTTAGAATCTGTTTCCAAACACTCCTTATTTATTTTAATAAATTGAACATGTTGTCAAACATGTATTAAATATGTTGTCAAACATTTAAATAGTCTTATTTCTCATTTATACTATTAAAAAGGGAGTACTTTTGGAATATGTTTCCAAACACCCCTTATTTTTTAAATAAATTGAACATGTTACCAAATATGTATTAAACCGAATTATGGAAACCCGATGTCAATTTCATGTAAATTTCCTCCTCTAAGTCACCATGAAGGAACACGTTGTGCACGTCCTTATGGTGCACTTCCCATTTCTTTGCTGCAACAACACGATGAAGACCACGAACCGTCATCATTTTAACCACTGGTGAAAAAATCTAATCGAAATCTTCTCCTTCAATTTGCTTATTTCCCAATGCAACAAGTCGAGCTTTATGCTGTTCAAGAGACATGTCGGCATTATACTTGAGTTTGAAAACCTACTTTCTCCCAATGGCAACTTTACCAGACGGGAGTGATTCGATATCCTACGTGTGATTTTCTTCAAGAGCATGAACTTCTTTTGAACAAGCATTTCTCCATACTTCGTGTTTGATCGCTTCGGAGTAACTCATGGGTTCAACACCAGCTGTGACAGCAGCTAAAAACACTTGATGGGATGGAGATAATCCAGCGTTAGAGACATAATTAGTTAAAAGATACGATATCTTACCTTCGACCATTTCAGCGGACAGTGGATCAGAGCCATGAAGAGAGAGAGATGGGGTTCTTCACAACAGTTCACCGTGTAAGTAAGGAAAGTTTTCATTTAACGGAGGGTCTCCGTTCTCTCTGTCCTCGGCCCATCAACTCAACATTTTCACTTGCAGAGATCTCTTCATCGGATCTGACCATCGGATTAGACGATGGCTCAACAACCACAATGTCAGGATTAACATCCTCTGTTTCAACGTACTATGTTTCAACATACGCAGTTTCGGGAGTGGTAACAACAGCTGGTTGTGTATCGGAGGGAACGACTTCAATAGTAACAACATCCGTCAAGGTCCCGTTATTGTTCATGATAGAAACATGTGAAATAAGCCAACCATCATCAACACCAGAAGACAAAGATAACGAAGGCAGAGAAGGTGAATTTTGGGTTGAAGCATTGACGAAGGGAAAGATGCTTACATGAAAAATCATATCTCTTGAAATAATAAATTTTGTTGTATCCATGTCATAGACTTTCCACCATTTTTGACAAAATAGATATCCGACAAATATACAAGTACGACTCCGAGCACCAAACTTGTCTTTGTCTCTTGATCGGAAATGTGTATGACATAGAGATTCAAACACAAACCCAAACTGCTAGATTAAGCTTTGTTACAAACCATAAACCATCTATAAAAAATCCAAATCATAAATGCTTAATCTGTAAACATTTAATTCTATACCCAAACCACCGGCCAAGAGAAAATGCAAATCCCTAGTAAAAAATTAGTAAATCCGAACATACTAGTGTAGGGAAATCTAAATTCTAAATTGGAATGAGGGAACCCATACATAATAACGTAACTATCCAAAGAGATTATAATCTATTATATAATGAGAGAGTTTTCTCTCATTCTAAGCCATCCACATCATCATTACAATCATTTATTAATAGACCCCACATATTTAGATTAGAGTGAAATAAATTAAAATTAGAAGACTACTCTCATAAACTAAATTAACTTGTAAGAAAAAAGAAAAGTCATCATTAACAAAATAAAAAAAATTAACAATTGGTTATAGGAAAACGTAAATCATCTATCAATTATAAATATATGAAGTTCAATTAACAATTAGTTGTGCTATTAATATGACCTTCGATATTTTATGAAAAAACAAAACCAAGTGAAAACAAAGAAAAAAAAAGTAACAAAACCAACAATTCATTCTTCACAATCAAAATGATTTAAAAAAAAAAATAGCATTTGAAACTTCAAAATCAAGAATGGAGAAAAATCATCAGATAGAAAACTGTAAATATCCTCTAAAAAAAGAATCCTCTAAAAACAAGAAATAGCATTTTAGAAGAGGAGTACCACTTGATAATAGGATTTTTGCTCCGTTTGATGAACTAATTTTGGCATAAGTATTCGCCAAAAATATGGGAATGGGATTGGTTGGATTTTTATAAGCGAGAGAAGATAGGTTCTTCGGGGATGGGGAACAAAGAAAAAATCACAGATCTTTTGTCAGCGATCTTTCACAAAGAAAGCAATACTTGAACCAAAATATATATTAGCATAAATGCGCAAACATTAGAAAACATTCTCTACTAGAAAGAGCGTAACTCTAAACAATCTAAAACTATACGTACATAAAGATATAATTCTAAATACTCAAATATGTACATGCACTCAATCAGTTAATGTGTAGGCGGTATGATGAGGTTATAATTGGCCTCAGTATGAATAGTCACATTGTCATATACAAACACTAATAAAAAAACACACGCACATACACACAATACAACTATAAACATAAATGACTATTAAACGAAAATTCAAAAAAAAAGGACGATAAAAAAATACCATGTAATCAGCAAAACAAAGTTTAGGAACAGAAATGTAATATATATATATATATATATATAATTGTAATTAGAATTACACAATAGTCAAATACAGCATATAAAAACATGAAAAAAAGAACAATATTTCAACATAAATTAACAACATAATTAAGAGAAAACCGTTGTTATATACAAACACTAATAAGGAGAAATAACAAAACACATGCAGATACACACAATGCAACTATAAACATAAAATCGACTATTAAACTAAAATTCAAAATTAAAAAAAAATTGTTTCTTAAAAATATAGCATATAAACAAATTTATAAAACATGAATATAAAATAATCTCGCGCGAAGCACGGGGGTCAATCCCTAGTATTATAAAGGCTAGAGCACATGACAATACACATGACAAGAAAAAAACTAACCTCTAAATTGTATTGGAAGAACCTAATCACAATACCTTAACAACCCAACGAAATGAGTTAACTTTCCAATGCCGTAACTACTTAACAATGTTACTATAAATATATTCGTGTGTATAGAAACTTTTACATATTAACCCTACAAATAATTAATGTTCATCTTCTTAAGTTACACCATGAAATTGTCATCTTTCAAATTTTACCAATTCATTAGAGGTGTTTAGATATCTAAAAATTTTGATTATAGTTTATAATATATTATCGATATCAATAGAAACAAAATATATTATATTAGCATTTGAAAAAAAATGATTAGAAAAAATAAATGTGCTAGCCTTGAAAAATTAGAAAAGAGAGAATTAAAAAAAAAAGACCAAAAATATGACACCAAAAAGGATTTTATCTAATAACCCTTTGAAAATAGACATATGTAAAAGCCTTTTTGTCATTTGTATTATTATTTTATTACAAATTATGAGAATATATAAAAATAATTTAACAACGAAGAAGTATCTTCCTTCACAAAGATCCACCTCCACAAAGATCCACGACGATGAATGACTCTTCTTCTACCACTCTGGAGATTTCCTGTAACAACCCAAATTTTGTTTCATTAAAATTTGATTTGATTTTTTTTTATTTCTAAAGTTTATTTCAAGTCTAATCATAAATACTAGTATATTAATTAAGGGGAGGTTTTGCACGTGTACATTAATTTTGTTTAACTAGAATTTGATTAATGGACTAGGGTTAGTGTCTTTAGTTTGCTAATATCTTGCCGCTTAAGTTTACGAGGGGAAGACGTACATTCAGTCGGTGAGGGAAAGGGGAATTATTATTTTTGTTTTTTTCGTCGCCGTCACTTCGTTTATTTATCTTTCCGATCTATACATCATCTAATCAAATCAAAGTGAGTTCTTCTCTACATCTATATATTGACTATTTTCGTTGATAAATCAGAGTGAGTCTTTATTTTCTCTATTGGTCTTTGATTTAACTCTTTGTATTAACATCATTAATTTTTGTTATTGATTTGTTTTGTAAAACGTAAGAACTTGTGATCTGTTTAGTTATCTTCTAAATGATAGTATTTTAAAGTTGCCTATGTAACAGTGACAATTTCTTTGCTTTGATCTTTTGTTTATACAAGTTGCACGATTCTGTAAGACAAAAACAGAAATATTCATTTAAATTTGTATGTGAAATCACAAACTAATCCCACATCAAATTCTAACAACGTGAAACATGAGTATATATAGAGTTGTTGATTATGGCAATGGCATTAGTAACAAGTTTACATGGGACTTGATGGCTTGGGTCAAAAATTAAGTAAAAGAGTTAGTTATCTAAATTAAGTAAAAGAGTTAGTTATCTAAATTAAGTAAAATGCAAATAGGCTTATTTGTATGAGCAATTAGGCTTATATATCTAAATTTATATATATGATGAGTAAATGTGGTTTATATATTATGGTATTAGCAATTAGGCTTACTAAAATGAGTAATGTGGCTTTAGGAGTTGAAAGAACTATGTTCGATAAGAATTAATATGTATGCAAAAATCAAAACAGTTTTAGGAGTACCAGTACGTGAACATTGTTTATTGCGGGATCAGACCTTGCAGGAACATGAATTTTACCGTATTAGTTTTCCTCATTGGGCGATAGTCAATCGCTCACGTCGTCTGATTTCTGCATGTCTTAATTTGAAGTTGGAGAATCGACATTGTTCGTGATTTTGTATTCGAGTTTAGAACGAGACAAGGTTTTCATTTTATAAAGCGCTGGATTTATATTTTAATTGAGTTTTCATTTAAAAATAAGAAATTTTCAGTCTTTTATTTATCAATTTATTTAGTAATGTCTCGTTAATTCTCTTCGAATTTTTGGGTCGTTACATTTTCTATAACCTCGCCTCTATTAATCTGTAGAAATCGTATTCTCTGTAAATCGAATCTCGGACCTTGTGGTGTATAAGTATTAATTAACCATTTAGTAAACAAATAGACTAAGAGGGTTTCTATACATACAATTTCCCCCAAAAAAAAAAGGTTATATCATACAATTTCCCCCAAAAAAAAAAGGTAATAGAAGTCATTCGAAGCCACACAAAAAAAAACACAATCATCTCAGCTAACCGAAGTATAGATGGTTCACATTTAGCAAACCGACAACAGAACAATGAAGGTTTGTTTTGTTTCTGTTTAAGAAAATAGATGGTTGGTTTGGAGAATATATTGCCAAAAATTAGCCAATAATATTGATAACTTTTCTTGACCAAATCAGAATTTACCACGGAATGCATATATTATGAAGAAAAGTGTCTTTAATTCTTACTCTTAGATCAAATTAACCGAGCTATTGAACCAGGTGAAGATGGTATAGTTAGATTGAACTAAACCGGCTACACGCTTACTCAATTCTCACGTGTAATACCCAAGTATTGGAAACGACTAAGTATAAAGTTATATCTTCATCTTTGTTCATCAGTTGACTAAGTCATTCTCGAGAAATTAGGGTTTGTACAGAGAGTTTGATCGGAGCTCGAGTTTAAGCTATTTTAGTGGATTCCAGAAGTTCTCCGGCGAGACGTAGGTGGCAGATTGCCATTGAACTCGTTAAATCTTGGTGTCGTTCCCTCTCTCTCTCTCTCTCTCTCTCTCTCTCTCTCTCTCTCTCTCTCTCTCT
>PKML01056623.1:469025-485276 GCA_002933935.1 Eutrema yunnanense | reverse complement strand
CAAACTGTATACTGTTTAAAAAACATGTAAACATCTTATGTCTTACAAATATATGGCAAAATAAACATTTAATAGAGTATATGATGTTTTTATAAATTGAAAGTAGATTGAGTTAAACCTTTCATAACGAAACATTGACCTTATACTTATACTTTTCAGTTTATTATAGGTTTTTTATTATATGCCCCAAAATTGTTTTACTTAAGCTATATGGACATTGAATTCTTTCAAAAGATCATATCTAACCATATTAAACATAGTCCAAATCAAATTTATGCCGTTTGAGGTTTCGGAACCTCAAACGGTCGGAATTTGGTCGGAATTTACCATGAATTCCGACCACATTCAGACCTACAAATAAACCACACGTTCTTTAATAATTTTAGCACGTTTATTGTGAGTATGAGATTAAATTTCCGACCACCATTTATTCATATTGGTCGGAAATTGGTCGGAAATATCTTGAAATTTCCGACCAATTTCCGACCATATAGGGTTTAGGGTTAAAAATTCTTAATTTTCAAACTGTATACTGTTTAAAAAACATGTAAACATCTTATGTCTAATAAATATATGGCAAAATAAACATTTAATAGAGTATATGATGTTTTTATAAATTGAAAGTACATTGAGTTAAACATTTCATAACGAAACATTGACCTTATACTTATACTTTTCGGTTTCTTGTAGGTTTTTTATTATATGCCCCAAAATTGTTTTACTTAAGCTTTATGGACATTTAATTATTTCAAAAGATCATATCTAACCATATTAAACATAGTCCATATCAATATTTATGCGTTTTGAGGTTTCGAAACCCCAAATAGTCGGAATTTGGTCGGAAATGTAGAGCAATTTCGACCATTTTCCGACCAATCAAAGAATTGCCCCGGCTAAAATGTTTAGCCGAGTGAAGTTTTAGCTCGGGGAAGTTTTAGCCGGGGCAAATATAATTCAATCGTATCCGGTCGGAATTTGGTCGGAATTGTTTTGAAATTTCCGACCAATTTCCGACTATTTATCCTATATGGTCGGAAATTGGTCGGAAATGTCTTGATCGGTTATAACCGATCGTCCTAACCGATCGCTGGGAACGATTTTTCATCTTAACCGATCGCATTTTCTTGACCGATCGGCATAACCGATCACCTCAGATTCTGATCGGTTATAACCGATCGCTGTAACCGACTAATTTCTGACTATTTATCCTATATGGTCGGAAATTGGTCGGAAATTTCCGACCAATTTCCGACTATACGAATATTGGTCGGAAATTCAATCCCATTTCCGACCAATTTCCGACGATTGTTACTCGGTCTCCAATTCGTCGGAAATCCGTCGGTATTTCCGACCATATTTCCGACCAATTAAAAATGGTCGGGAATTTCCGACCAATTTCAGACGGGTGTGTTTTAATCGGAATGTCGTCGGAAGTTGGTCGGAAATTTCCGACCATTTTTAATTGGTCGGAAATTTGGTCGGAAATCGAGATGTTTTCTTGTAGTGTATGTCTCTTATGATGAAGCTCCCAATGACATCCAGGGTCAAATGTGAATTCATTTATCTGCACATAACAAACCAAAGTTTGAATGAACTTAGCACATTACTCGAAGAGAAGTATCGTTTGGATATGAATATATATATATATATAGAGAGAGAGAGAGAGAGAGAGAGAGTTTATGGCACTATACATCGATCAAAACCTTTTTGAGGTTAGGGCACTGTTCGAGGAATTCAGCGATGTCAAAAAAATTGCAAATTGTTGGAGCCTTGAAACAAATCTGAAATTCTTGTAAGTTCCAAAAGCAGAAAGTCGGTCTTCTCATTGCTCCGTCGTTGTATCTATACGTGAAAGCCTATACATATAGATGTGTTTGTGTAAGGAAACATCAAAACTCACTCTAAAGCAAAAGTGCAAAATTATAATCAAAAGAAAAAAAACATGTGAAATTAAGTTGAAGTCTATGTGTGATGAACATTCTCTATCATGATCATTTAACGAGTTTGTGCAAATTATACTCTAAAATCTAACCACTTAAGCTTTAATAATGATGCATGTAAGAAAATGAGTACCAAACTACTAAAGAATAAGATTTCTGTTAGATTTTATTTGTTTTCGGTGTCAGGTCTTACTGTACCTTATCTATATTGAACTTAATCTCATATTTCTATTGATCAAGTACTTTTTGTAATTTTTGTTTGGATTCCTCAACTACGTTAAAGTCGTCTATAATTAATGTTTAAGAAAATGATATAGCTACTATCACTACAAGAAAAAAAAATGCGATTCCCGACGGAAATTTTGACGACCAAAAATCCGTCGGGAATACGGATTACCGATGAAACCCCGAAGAAAGAGAACCCGTCGGGAATCGATCGGGAATTTCTGACCGATTTATGATCGTCGGAAATCGATCGGGACCCGTCTGGAATCGATCAGAATTTCCGACCGGAAAACGATCGGGCATATCCGACCGATCTTATAAGACAAAAGAGAATATAAAAATAATTATAGGCAAATAAATATCTTAAATAGGTCTTTCAGAAATTCTTGTTGGGTCACAAAGTAAAACTTGCAACTTTATTAACGAAAGGTTAGGAGACCGAGTTAAAGGTTTGGTAAGCCAAATATATTCTAAAGTAGGCAACGAGATTCTAATGGTTGGGATGCATAATGTTTTCTTGTAGACGTCTAAGATAAACATTTTCTAAAATCTCAACTCATGCATATGATCTCAAAACGATAACATAAATAAACGTGCAGAAAACTATTTTATAAATTTATAAAAACTAAATTAAAAAAAGACTTACTTCAAGAAAGATATTTGTCGTTGCGAGGACAAGAACTCTTGTATAGGCTCCCATATTAGCAAGAACCATTTCAGATGAATCGTAATAATGCCAATCGTAACTCCGATTATAATGGAGTTTTGCGTCTTTAAGTGCATATACTCTCGAAAAGTCAACCATCCTAGCATATCCATCATACTTGTAGCATTCAAGAGTAGGTGCATCCAGCATAATGCGCAAGAGATTCCGCATAGAATACACAACAAGCGACTTGAACTTCTTATGATTTCGAGCGTTGATGCTCAATATCCCATACATTTGACATTTGATTAGCTCAAGCGTCTCGAGGTGGATATTGTTGCTGAATATTGCATCTATCATCTGTTTTGTCTTTTCGATGTTCGATAGCGCAAGTGTTCTCAATAACCTTAAACCCTTTGGAGAGTTATCTGGTATGTTGAACTTACACCAACATAGCTTCAAGACTGTTAGTGTCTCGATGGCCGAGAAATCGACCAGAATCTCTATAACTTTCTTTTCTTTAGAGAAATCCAACACAAGTTCTTGGATGTTTTTACCAAGACATGTATTGATCCATGAGAGTATCTTATCTTCCACGCCAATATGATTGAGAAGTAGAACATATCGGTTAATCTCCGAGCCTTTGTGCTGATTGAAAACGCTTTCAATGATGTGTATAGCTTTTAGTTGACTGCATCTCACGGAGTATATTCCGCTGAAATCAAGGTCTCGGGACCGAATTTCTGTGGCTTTGAATTTTTTGGACATAGAACGGTTTCGTAAAAGAGATTGAATTGAGAGAAACAACGACATGATGTGTTCCACCAAGTCGTCAGGCAAAGTTTCATCGAGTTTTATCTTCTTATGTGAAGATTCTTGCATTTTCACTATATACTCTTAGAAGAATTCTTCACAATAATTTTCAGTCAGATGATTTATATGCAGACTATCGAAAACTCAGAGTTTTTTTTTGGTGATGCTTTCATTTTTTTATTGAATGATTATGATACATTTAATTTATTTTCTTTTGTCTTTTTACATAATACACAGCTGTAATTTCTATATTTTTGAGAAAAACAGATTGGCTGGTCTATTTTTGACCTGTCGTAGAAATTCAACAGTACACTTGATATTACGTATAGTATTAATTTTTACATTAAAATAATAAAAACTGTGAATATGTAATGCAAATTTCGTTTTTCCACAAACTGACAAACATATATTTTAATGCACCTATATAGTATTAATTTTTGGTCAAAATATTTCAATAGAAAATGTGTGCATGTTTGCTAATATATTTTTTTTTCCATATTTTACCAAAAGTTAGACACATGTCGTTTTTATTACTGTCAAAACAAATTTAGATTTAGATACATGTTAAAAAAATATCTCATGAACTTAAAAACAAAATTTGCCAGCTGGTAAAACGTTTCAAAAAAAAATTTATTAGATTTTCTTATTAACTTCCATTTTAACCTCCGTTTCAAACGTTTCAAAATTTGCCAGCTGGTCGAACAACCTCCGTTTCTTCATTTTTCATTTTTCCAAACTTAATAAAAAAAAAAATCGTTATCTTTTTTGTTATAGTAGACAAATTATCTAACACTAGTAAACTGTTTTCAATTTATATACAAGTAAACCCTAATTCAGTTTATTAGTATTGTTCAATGTAATATTGTTATTGTTTGCAAAAAAATTATGTTATAAAATATTTCTTCTATATTAATAATTTTGATTTTAATTTTAGTGTACATATTTGATTTTTTTAATTAAATTTATAAAGATATAACTGAAATATTTATAAGATGTATAATTATAGGGACTAAAATTATTTTGTGATATACAATTATTGAATGAAAATATATAATTATAGAAAACAAACAAAATAAGTAAAATTATTTTTGTGATATATAATTATAGAATGAAAATATCACTATATATGAAACCTTTATATATAGTCGGCAAAAAAAAAAATATGAAACCTTTATATTTTACTCCTAGTGATATTTACATTCATGACAACTTAATTAATTAGATCTAATGACTAATAAGTTATTGAAACTTTTTTCGCTCCTCTCTCTCCCCGAAAGTAATAGTTTCTGCGTATTGCTTCAATTCAAGGCAACCGCGCGGCATCTCCAACGACTCTTCCTGAAACACCCTAATCCCGGAAAAACCTTCCACCGAATAGTTTGACTTGCACTCCAACCCAAAACAAACTTAAACCTTACCTGAAAAAGGTAAAAAAAGGGTGAGCAACAAAGTTACTCAGCGGGGGTAGGCACGAGTGCCCACGAGATTCACAGTACAATATTTAATTCACAAATAAACGCAACATACCGGCCAATAATGAAGCTTAATGACAATTTAATAAATGCAGTCAACCATATTAATGCAAGACCTCAAGCAGACCTAACATGACTCTTTCACATTCCCACATGTCGCAACCCATGGTACTCAATCTCCTTTATCATTCTCATACTCATTCCTGGTTCGTCAACCGTTTGATCCACTCACTGACGAATCCTTCGTGAGACCATGGCATACACTTCTCATCATGTCCTTCATGTAGCCATCAAACAAAACCGTGCTCCATGGCTCAACACCCATGACGCCGGTCGCACACAATGACCCGATTGGTCATACACACATTCCTATAGTTCTTTCATAACATATCATTCATGTATTTATTTTCATTATCATTCTTATCTCCTTTTAACCATTCCATTTTATAAGTCCACATAACCATGTATGAATGATGCTAATGAAGATGTATTCATGCAATAAGTAATCAACATTATTAACTCACGTGATCCATTCAACATCAAATATCCATCTATCGACAAAACAACATACGCCTATTAATAAACTAAATAAAGCATTGGAGGAATTCTCAGAACATATTCCCACCTGGTGCGCCTGGAGGCAACATATCGAGCCATGGCTTTCACATACTTGCGTCCCATTCTGAAGTTTGCTGCGATGAACTTGAAGCTGAGGTTAGGAAGAAAAATATAGGTTTAATATCGGGTTTCCGAAAACAGAAACTTTCTGAAAATAAAACTTTCTAAAAATAGAAACTTTCCAAAAATAGAAACTTTCCAAAAATAGAAGTTTCCAAAATTGTACTTTCCTTAAATGGATCCCCATAAATGTACTTGCCATACATGGATCACCATAAATGTACTTGCCAAAAATGGATCACCATAAATGCACTTTCCATTTTCAAGAAAGGACAGTTTCTTGGCTAGGAAGGAACGTTCGTAACTCGCGGAGTTTACCTCGGAATTTGGATCTGAAAACTGCTCTGAAAAGGTGGATTCAAGATATTTCCAACGGTACCAAGATCACCTTCTGATACGCTACGGTTCGCCGGGAAATCCCTTGTTGGGCTTGGTTTTGGGCTTAGGGATTTTCTGATGTGAATAGTACAATGGGCTAAAAGGAGAAATAGACTTGAGAGATTTGGGCCGCTGGAAAAAAAGAAAATGGGCCAAAAACCTTTTTTTGGGATGTCACAAACTCCCCCACTTGAAATGAATTCGTCCTTGAATTCGGGGTGGCTTCTCTCCCACTTGGTTTCTGGCCCTACCTTGGCCCATCTTTCAAAATAACTCTATCGTGACATCCCAACACTTCCGCTGCGCGCCTCTGATTATCTGAACACCCCTGGTTCCATTCCCTCTCCTTGGCGTCGGAGTCTTCAGCTAGTGATACTCAGCTTTGGCTCTTCCTTGATGTCAAGCAGAACAAAAAGATGAGAATCTAATTAGAACCCTTCTAATCCACACTCCCAAAAGACTATGTGCAAGCTTTACGTTATCGGTGGGTTTTGACTCAAACATTTTTAAAAATCCCCAACTACTGACCCTCCGGGTCAGAACCGGAGTTGAAAGGACCGCACTTTTTTTTTTTTTTTGCATAAATAATTAAACCACACGGAAACAATTCTACAACAGTAAAAGCAACAACAACAACAACAACAAACCCCGGGTCCTAATCATCCCCTCTTCACTGCCTCGATTCCACGATCACACCTTATCTTTACCTGCATCGACAAAAGTGATGCATCAACATTTGGCTAACCAAATGCTGAGTGAGATTGATCATCTCAACAACAGGCTACCAATAAGCACAATAATCAAATATCAATATTAAGAATTAATTAACACCAATTAAAACTTCCAGCACAAAAAAATAGCAACTGGTATCGATCGATACTCCCCTAGTATCGATCGATACCCAAACAACACACGACACCCGACAAGGGACTGGTATCGATCGATACTAAAAACAACACCTGGTATCGATCGATACTAAAAACAACACCTGGTATCGATCGATACTAACACAACTCGAGTCTACCGACAAAGGACGGGTATCGATCGATACTCACATGGTATCGATCGATACTCACCTGCGCGAGATCTAAACCCAGAAATCGTCAATACAAGCCACAAAATTCATCAATCAAGCTTAACAAAGCACCACACAAGCTTATTTGCTAACATTTGGTCACAACTCACCTTAGACACGATGGATCGAGCTCTAAAACGACTTCCCCGAGCTCAAGATCAACCTCCCTTTCACGCCAAAACCAAGGTCTTCCAACCTCTCCTTCAAACTTCTCCCAAGCTCAAACTCTCTTGATCTCGCAAGATCCAAGCTTCACCAAGCTCTTTCTTTCTCTCTCTCTATCTCCTTCTCTCTCTCTCTCCTTCTCTCTCGACCGATCTGAGTTTTTTCCAAAGGAATGGTTTTTAACACCCGCAAGAAGAGAAGAAAAGAAGACAATAAGGAGAAATCCTGACTGGTATCGATCGATACAGGCCAGTACCGATCGATACCGCCCCAGAACAAACCCGTATTAATTATTTTTCCCCAATAATCAATTCTTCCGGAACGCGGGCGTTACAGGAGTGGCCTTGACCTAGGCTCAGATACCAAATTGAAACACCCTAATGCCGGAAAAACCTTCCACTGAATAGCTTGACTTGCACTCCAACCCAAAACAAACTTAAACCTTAACTGAAAAGGGTAAAAAAAGGGTGAGCAACAAAGTTACTCAGCGGGGGTAGGCACGAGTGCCCACGAGATTCACAATATAATATTTAATTCACCAATAAACGCAACATGCCGGCCAATAATGAAGCTTAATGGTTGACAAAAAAAAAAAAAAAAAAAAATGAAGCTTAATGACACACTACAAGAAAACAGCGTTTTAGCGACTACAAATGGCGACTAAATAATTAGTCGCTAAAAGTTACGACTAATTAGCGACTATTTGGCGACTAATAAAATTAGTCGTAATTGAGTCGCTATTTTACGACCAAAGAGCATAGTCGCCAAAGTAGTCACTAATTTAGCGACTAATATGCGACTATTCCGGCAGATTGCACAATAGTCGCCTAATAGTCACTAATTTAGCGACTATTCCGGCAGATTGCACAGTAGTCGTCTAATAGTCACTAATTTAGCGACTATTAGGCGAATAGTTTGGCAGATCGCACAGTAGTTGCCCAATAGTCACTAAATTAGCGACTATTTGGTGACTATTTCGGCAGATCGCACAGTAGTCGCCTAATACTCGCTAATTAGCGACTATTTCGGCAGATCTGTATAACTTATATATACATGTTGATATTGCAAACAACCTCGCAACCGGAACAAAAATTCTAAAAAAAATCATTTACATCATGGTCATGTTTTTTTCCAACATTATGGTCATATATATAAATTTTTACTATCATATCAATTCTATGGTGAAGATATAAAAAATAATTATACATGAAAATACAAATATTTTTAATAGAAACAGAGATATGGCGACACATATTATATGGTGAAGATATAAAAATTATTATACATAAAAATACAAATAAAAATATATATATATTAACATGAAACATATCAACAAAATATGTTAAACAACAAAAATTCAGTAACATAAGTTAATATGTTTCTTGTTAAAATTAATTTTGTTCCGTCTATATCTCCCTCTCATATTAATAATGAATCTATATATATTAATAATTAAAAAGCATTAATAATTAAAAAAAAACCTAGATCTAACTTATATATATGTATAACTTATATATATATGGCTCTGCTCTAAAAGTGGATTCGAGGGGAAACATTTCGGAGGAACCCAATAAACCTCTATAACTTATATATATACATATGTATATTATTATGTATATTACTAGCCCTTGACATAATATCTGGATCCGAAAAAATTAACCAAAACTGATCCGAAAAAAAGGAACTGAACCCGAACCGAAACCGATAAAATATCCAAACGAATCCTAGATTCCTATATCCGAAGAACCGAAACCGAACCCGAACCGAATAGATACAAGAAATACAATTATATACCCAAAATATTAATTATATTTAATGATAATCCAAAATTACAATTATAAATATCTTATTCTCTTTTTTTTAAGCATATTCTCACATTTGAAATTTTGAGAACAAACTCTTATTCTAATAAACCCAAAAAATAATAACACCCATAAACTATTAATTAATATAAAAATAAATAAATCACAATGAGTTGCCCTAATCACACTCTCTTAATTTTTTGTTGCCTCCTTCTTGTTACGAGAGTGAGAGAGACAAAGGCTAACCTTTTTTTTCTCTCTTGCAGATCCATAAGTCACAAAGTCTCTTCGTCTTCCTCTTCCATGGAAAATCGGAGGAGAAGGAGCTGGTGAAAAGGAATCTACCAGAGATTGCAGCGACGGAGTCTCTTCGTCTTCCTCCATGAAGGTAAGATGTGGTGGAGGAGAGCGGTGGAGACGGTGGCGGAGGAGAGCGGATGAGATGGTGGAGGCGGATGGGTTTCATCGGTGCCGGCGAGGGTGAAGAAATCGAAGCGGTGCCGGTGAGGGAGAAGAAGATGCAGGCGGAGGAGGACGTCGGCACGGAGGACCTCGCCGGATCTGCTCTCGGGAGAGTGGAGGAGGCACGGAGGAGCTCACAGGATCTGCTCTCCGAAGAAGAAGATCGACGCCGGCGGTGGTCGATCCAGTTTTTCTTTTTCTTTTATTTTTTCATTTTTTGTAATTAAATATTTTAATTAATAAAAATATTTTTTATTTTTTTTTAATTATTTTTTACAAGTAGTCGCCAAATAGTCGGTATAAGTACGACCACTGTTCATAGTCGTAAAATAGTCGCTATTTGACGACTATTTATACGACTACACACTTTAACGACTAAGGATTAGCGACTACATGATTTAGTCGCTAATTAGTCGCAATATGGGTTTTAGTGACTAAATAGCGACTATTCATGTAGTCGCCAAAACGCTGTTTTGCTGTTTTCTTGTAGTGACAATTTAATAAATGCAGTCAACCATATTAATGCAAGACCTCAAGCAGACCTAACCTGACTCTTTCACATTCCCACAGGTCGCAACCCATGGTACTCAATCTCCTTTATCATTCTCATAATCATTCCCGGTTCGTCAACCGTTTGATCCACTCACTGACGAATCCTTCGTGAGACCATGGCATACACTTCTCATCATGTCCTTCATGTAGCCATCAAACAAAACCGTGCTCCATGGCTCAACACCCATGACGCCGGTCGCACACAATGACCAATTGGTCATACACACATTCCTATAGTTCTTTCATAACATATCATTCATGTATTTATTTTCATTATCATTCTTATCTCCTTTTAACCATTCCATTTTATAAGTCCACATAACCATGTATGAATGATGCTCATGAAGATGTATTCATGCAATAAGTAATAACAATTATTAACTCATGTGATCCATTCAACATCAAACATCCATCTATCGACAAAACAACCTACACCTATTAATAAACTAAATAAAGCATTGGAGGAATTCTCAGAACATATCCCCACCTGGTGCGCCTAGAGACAACAGATCGAGCCATGGCTTTCACATACTTGCGTCCCATTCTGAAGTTTTCTGCGGTGAACTTGAAGCTGAGGTTAGGAAGGAAAATATAGGTTTAATATCGGGTTTCTGAAAACAGAAACTTTCCGAAAATAAAACTTTCTAAAAATAGAAACTTTCCAAAAATAGAAGTTTCCAAAATTGTACTTTCCTTAAATGGATCCCCATAAATGTACTTGCCATAAATGGATCACCATAAATGTACTTGCCAAAAATGGATCACCATAAATGCACTTTCCATTTTCAAGAAAGGACAGTTTCTTGGCCAGGAAGGAACGTCCGTAACTCGCGGAGTTTACCTCGGAATTTGGATCGGAAAACTGCTCTGTAAAGGTGGATTCAAGATATTTCCAACGGTACCAAGATCACCTTCTGATTCGCTACGGTTCGCCGGGAAATCGCATCACAATGTGGCTGGTCGTGAACAACCTCTCCTCCTCTCTTTCTCTCTCCTCCGATGGCTCTGGCTCTCTCCGGTGGTTCTGGGCGGTGGCTAGACTTCGGCAGGGCTTTGCCGGTGATGAAACTCTCTGACTATCACTCTTGCCACGAGTTCCTTATATAGAGAAATAGATTAGGTCTAAGTTTAGGGTTTTAGGGGTTAATTCCCTTGTTGGGCTTGGTTTTGGGCTTAGGGATTTTCTGATGTGAATAGTACAATGAGCAAAAAGGAGAAATAGACTTGAGAGATTTGGGCCGCTGGAAAAAAAAGAAAATGGGCCAAAAACCTTTTCTTGGGATGTCACAAACTCCCCCACTTGAAATGAATTCGTCCTCGAATTCGGGGTGGCTTCTCTCCCACTTGGTTTCCGGCCCTACCTTCGCACATCTTTCAAAATAACTCTATCGTGACATCCCAACACTTCCGCTGCGCGACTCTGATTATCTGAGCCCCCCTGGTTCCATTCCCTCTCCTTGGCGTCGGACTCTTCAGCTAGTGATACTCAGCTTTGGCTCTTCCTTGATGTCAAGCAGAACAAAAAGATGAGAATCTAATTAGAACCCTTCTAATCCACACTCCCAAAAGACTATGTGCAAGCTTTACGTTATCGGTGGGTTTTGACTCAAACATTTTTAAAAATCCCCAACTACTGACCCTCCGGGTCAGAACCGGAGTGGCCTTGACCTAGGCTCTGATACCAAATTGAAACACCCTAATGCCGGAAAAACCTTCCACCGAATAGCTTGACTTGCACTCCAACCCAAAACAAACTTAAACCTTACCTGAAAAGGGTAAAAAAAGGGTGAGCAACAAAGTTACTCAGCGGGGGAGGCACGAGTGCCCACGAGATTCACAATACAATATTTAATTCACCAATAAACGCAACATGCCGGCCAATAATGAAGCTTAATGAAAATTTAATAAATGCAGTCAACCATATTAATGCAAGACCTCAAGCAGACCTAACATGATTCTTTCACATTCCCACAGGTCGCAACCCATGGTACTCAATCTCCTTTATCATTCTCATAATCATTCCCGGTTCGTCAACCGTTTGATCTACTCACTGACGAATCTTTCGTGAGACCATGGCATACACTTCTCATCATGTCCTTCATGTAGCCATCAAACAATATCGTGATCCATGGCTCAACACCCATGACACCAGCCGCACACAATGACCCGATTGGTCATACACACATTCTTATAGTTCTTTCATAACATATCATTCATGTATTTATTTTCATTATCATTCTTATCTCCTTTTAACCATTCCATTTTATAAGTTCACATAACCATGTATGAATGATGCTAATGAAGATGTATTCATGCAATAAGTAATCAATATTATTAACTCACGTGATCCATTCAACATCAAACATCCATCTATCGACAAAACAACCTACGCCTATTAATAAACTAAATAAAACATTGGAGAAATTCTCAGAACATATCCCCACCTGGTGCGCCTGGAGGCAACAGATCGAGCCATGGCTTTCACATACTTGCGTCCCATTCTGAAGTTTGCTGCGGTGAACTTGAAGCTGAGGTTAGGAAGGAAAATATAGGTTTAATATCGGGTTTTCGAAAACAGAAACTTTCCGAAAATAAAACATTCTAAAAATAGAAACTTTCCAAAATAGAAACATTCCAAAAATAGAAACTTTCCAAAAATAGAAGTTTTTGCAAAAATTGTACTTTCCTTAAATGAATCCCCATAAATGTACTTCCAATTAATGGATCACCATAAATGTACTTGCCATAAATGGATCACCATAAATGCACTTTCCATTTTCAAGAAAGGATAGTTTCTTGGCCAGGAAGGAACGTCCGTAACCCGCGGAGTTTACCTCGGAATTTGTATCGGAAAACTGCTCTGAAAAGGTGGATTCGATATATTTTCAACGGTACCAAGATCACCTTATGATTCGCTACGGTTCGCCGGGAAATCGCATCGCAATGTGGCTGGTCGTGAACAACCTCTCCACCTCTCTTTCTCTCTCCTCCGGTTGCTCTGGCTCTCTCCGGCGGTTCTGGGCGGTGGCTTGACTTCGGCAGGGCTTCGCTGGTGATGAAACTCTCTGACTATCTCCCTTGCCACGAGTTTCTTATATAGAGAAATAGATTAGGTCCAAGTTTAGGGTTTTAGGGGTTAATTCCCTTGTTGGGTTTGGTTTTGGGCTTAGGAATTTTCTGATGTGAATAGTACAATGGGCTAAAAGGAGAAATAGACTTGAGAGATTTGGGCCGCTGGAAAAAAAAAGAAAATGGGCCAAAAATCTTTTCTTGGGATGTCACACTTCCTAAGCGAAGAAAGTAATCAATTCTATAGAAATCAAAACCTATTTCTAGAAATCTTCACTGGATTATCTCCGTAGGCAATGATTCTCGTCTGTTCACTTTTCTTCTCCACAAATTTCAATAAAATCCATCGGTTCAAATATGTAATCGTTTGATCTCTCATCGGTAGAGTAGTTTATAGAATAAAAATCTAACAGGAGGTTCAAGTTTATGATTCAAGGTTTAGGGTAAAATTTATAAAATTCTCTAAATATTGCCGTTTTGAACCATATAAAGTTTATGATTTAGGGTTTAAGGTAAAATTTATAGATATACATTTTCTCATAATTTTCACAAGTTTCAAAAACATTAAATCATAAACTTTCCCTAAACCCTAAAAATAAATAATAAACCTCAACCCTATGGTTGCAACCTTGTGGATTAAACCCAGCAGTTGTGGTCCAGGGGTTGGGAGCACGAGGACCGAGTTCCGCCAAAAGCGTCGCTTCACGAGTTCGATGCAACCTATGAAATTACACGCACCTGTTGGGCAAGTTGGCTTCTGGGCCTAATGGCCTGGATGATTCACATGATGAAGGGTACCCAACGAGTCACATTATCCCAGGACTGTCCGCGGCCTAAGTCCCGGAATAGCTGAGTTATCTAAAAAAACACGTTGGATTAAGCTTTGTTAATCCTAAATGCTTAATCTATAAACATTAACCCAGCCTTAAATAAAAAATCTAAATCCTAAATGCTTAATATGTAAACATTAACCCAATCTGGCGGTTAAGACAAAACGCTAAACCTAGTAAAAAATTAGTGAATCCAAACAAACTAGTGTACAGTAGATCATCTATAAAGAACATCTAGTAGAGAAATTTAAACACTAAATTGGAATGAGGGAACCCAAACATAATAACGTAACTACCTATAGAGATGATAATATTCTAAACGCTAGAGCATTAAACCCTACAAGATTAGTGAACTCAAACCGATTAATGTTCAGTAGGCTATCCATAAAAGAAATATAGTAAGGAAAAACTAAACCTTAAATTGAAAATATAAACCATAAAGTGTAATGAGGGGAACCCAAACATAATGCCATAACTATCTAACGAGATGATAATATTCTAAACGAGCACTAAACCCTAGTAAAGGATTAGTAAATCATAACCGATTAATGAAAGGTATCTATATATATAAAGTAACATTTTCTCTCTTATCATGCTGCCACCTCAGCATCCACCTGTACACTGTTTAAAAAAAAAAACTTACAACTTCAAGTCTTTCTCATAAAAACACTAAAACATATTCACAGCTTACATCTTCTATAAGAAGAGACAAACCCCAAAAAAATATGTTAAAGAATTAAACAC
This sequence comes from Eutrema yunnanense, assembly GCA_002933935.1. Taxonomy (NCBI): domain Eukaryota; kingdom Viridiplantae; phylum Streptophyta; class Magnoliopsida; order Brassicales; family Brassicaceae; genus Eutrema; species Eutrema yunnanense. Next base: position 470,425 of record PKML01056623.1, on the reverse strand, counting down.
TGATGAACTTTGTCAGACGTGAATTGCGATTCAAGATTCTCCTCTCGGTGACGAAGTAGATCACAACAAAGAAGATGCAGCAAAGTTACTCCGTCACTAGATGAGACAAGATCGAAGGGGAAAAATATGTCAAAAATCCAAAGAGATCAAGACCTCGACTGAATTTCACTATCTACCAGGGTTTCTCATTAATTCATTCGTTTCTCATTGAAACCACATTAATCGTAAAACAAAAAAATTCACAGATAAAATTACCACCATTCATTTTTCAAGTACTCTGACTTTACCATGTCTTCTACCACAAATGTTGCATGAACCAACTGGAATAAACATCAAAGGCATGGACATTAGAAACTCTAACTTATGCTACATTCACTACAAGAAAAAACAGTTTTTGTGACTACCATTTGCGACTACTTTTTTAGTCGCAAAAAAGAGGGACAGTATTGTGACTGATTTGCGACTAATAAGCGACTACCCATAAAGCAGATGCACAATAGTCCCAAATTACCGACTAAAAACATTAGTCAGACAAGAGTCGCTTATTTGCGACTGTTTAAGGACTTGCAAAAGTAGTCCCAAATTTGTGACTGGTTTGCTTCGGTTTAGCAACTCCACTCGGTTTTTTAAAAATAAATATCAAACAATATACAAAAAATTCTAAACCCTAAATTCTAAACCCTAAACCATCAAATAAATAAACATCAAATAATATTAAAAAAAAATTCAACACTTACAATTTTTTAAATATTATAATTTTATAAATCCTAAATTATAAACCCTAAACCTCTAACCCTTAATCATAAACTCTAAATCTTAAATTGTAAAATATAAATCTAAAATCATAAACCTATAAGCCTTAATCATAAACCTTTAACCATTAATCATAAACTCTAAATCTTAAAGCATAAACCTCTAACCCTTAATAATAAACAATAAATCTAAAACCCAGTTTTTGTGACTAATTTGCGACTAATTTTTAATAGTAGTCATAAAATAGTCCCAAATTTGGGACTAATTTGCAACTCTACTTGATTTTTTTTTAGAAATCAATAAATTTTAAACTCAAACCACAAACCCTAAACCCTAAAATTTTAACCCTTAATCATAAACTTGATCTAAATCTTAGATTGTAAACTAGATATTACAAATAAAAATCAAATAATATACAAAAAAAAATCAACACTTACATTTTTAAAATATAATCATTATATAAATCCTAATTTCTAAACCCTAAACCTCTAACCCTTAATCATAAACTCTAAATCTTAAATTTTAAAATATAAATCTTAAATCATAAACCTCTAACCCTTAATCATAAACTCTAAATCTTAAATCATAAACCTCTAACCCTTAATCATAAACTATAAATCTAAAACCCAGTTTTTATGACTAATTTG
>PKML01056623.1:429384-444144 GCA_002933935.1 Eutrema yunnanense | reverse complement strand
CCCATATACCTCGGACTCAACTTAGTCGCAACAATGGACCTGTTCGGACCTCTCAGTAAAGCCATCTTGAGATACACACTATCTCCCACCTCAAACACAAGCTCTTTCCGCCTCTTATCAGCATAACTCTTTTGCCGATCTTGGGCCTCTTTCATGTTCAGCTTCAAAACCCGGATCTTCTCCGTAGTTTCCTGAACAAAACTCGCACCCAAAGTGCTCCTCTCCCCCACTTGTGTCCAACACAACGGGGTACGACATGGCCTCCCATACAGAGCCTCATATGGAGCCATCCCAATACTCGCCTGGTAACTATTGTTATACGCAAACTCAACCAAGCTTAAGTGATCCACCCAGTGACCACCCCAATCCAGCACGCACATCCTCAACAAATCCTCCAGAGTCTGGATGGTCCGTTCGGACTGCCCATATGTCTGAGGATGATACGCCGTGCTCAAGTGCACCTTCGTGCCCATCTCTGCCTGAAACGCATTCCAAAACTCCGATGTAAACTTAGGATCCTGGTCCGAAACAATGCTCACCGGTACTCCATACAGTCTCACAATCTCCTGCACGTACTTCCTAGCCAACACCGCCGCCCCATCGGTCTTCTTAATGGCCAGAAAACGTGCACACTTGGTCAATCGATCAACGATGACCCAAACAACATCCTTGGTCCGAGAAACTGGTAAACCCACCACGAAATCCATCGTGATCATATCCCACTTCCTCTCTGGAATGGGTAAACTCCGCAACAAACCAATCGGGACCTGGTGCTCCGCCTTCACTAACTGGCACACGTTGCACGACGCAACCCAGTTAGCTACATCCTTCTTCATCCTGACCCAATGATAATAGCGCTTGAGATCGCGGTACATCTTAGTCGCTCCCGGATGAATCGTGAACATACTCGAATGAGCCTCACTCAGGATCTCTCGTCGCATACCCTCCCACTAACAAGGATAGTGCCGTTCGCAGATACCTGATACTCAGAACCCTCCGCTCTCGAAGCCTTAACCAAATCCTCATCTTTTTCCTGAGCCAACCGAACTCTGCTCAAAAGATCTGCCTGGTTAGCTGCCTCTAAGCCTAAAGGTTCCTGAGATACAACACATAAGCGCAATGTGCTAATCTCGCTCACCAAAGACTCAACCTCGAGCTCCCGAGCCAAAGCCACCCACTTCCGACTCAACGCATCCGCTACCAGATTAGCCTTACCAGGATGGTAAGCTATCTCCAGATCATAATCGGCCACTAGCTCTATCCAGCGCCTCTGCCTCAAATTCAACTCAGGCTGAGTGAAAATGTACTTCAAGCTCTTATGATCTGTGAACACCTGCACCTTTCCGCCATAAAGATAAGATCTCCAAATCTTTAAAGCGAAAACTACTGCAGCCATCTCTAGATCATGGGTAGGGTAGTTGCCCTCATGCTTCCGCAGCTGCCGCGAAGCATAGGCAATAACCTTCCCCCGCTGCATCAACACACAACCAAGACCTATCCCCGACGCATCGGTGTACACCACGTAAGGCTCGCCCGCCTCAGGCAACGCCAATACTGGAGTACTAGTCAACATGGCCTTCAGTTCCGCGAAACTCACATCACACTCTGAGGACCACACGAAAGGAACATCCTTCCCTGTCAGCTTCGTCATAGACTTAGCCAAACTCGCGAAACCCTTGACGAACCGCCGATAATATCCTGCCAACCCAAGAAAACTCCGAATCTCAGTAGCATTCCTCGGCCTCGGCCAAGTACTAATGGCCTGGATCTTCTCCGGATCTACCGACACTCCCTCCGCAGAGACAATGTGACCCAGAAAACCGATCTCCCTCTGCCAGAAGCTACACTTGCTCAACTTAGCAAATAACTTCTGTTCCCGCAGCCTCGAAAGAACCACACGCAGATGCACCTCATGCTCCTCTCGGCTCCTCGAATACACCAAGATATCATCGTTAAAGATGATTACGAACTCATCTAGATACTCCTGGAAAACGCTGTTCATCAATCTCATAAATGCAGCCGGTGCATTTGTCAACCCAAATGGCATCACCACAAACTCGTAGTGGCCATAACGAGATCTGAAAGCCGTCTTCCGGATATCTGCCTCATCGATGGGAATCTGATGATATCCCGACGCCAAGTCAATCTTGGAGAACCAAGTAGCCCCTCTCAACTGATCCAACAACTCATCAATCCGAGGAAGAGGATACCTGTTCTTCACTGTGACTCGGTTAAGTCCCCGGTAATCAATACACAACCGAAAACTCCCGTCCTTCTTCTTCACGAACAACACTGGTGCTCCCCACGGCGAAGAACTCAGCTCTTATGATTTCTTTTACCAACTCTAGATTAGATAACATTGGGGACATTGTTTTTTAAGTCTGGGGGAGATAGTTGCTGACAGTGTGTTTGTTTTTCTTAGAGTCAGTCGTTTTTGAGTCAAAAAACGTTTTATTGAGTCAAAACCTGTTCTTGAATCAAAAAACGTTTTTGAGTCAAAAAACTATGATCTTTTTCTTGAATCTATTGTTCTGACTTCACTTCTAAGTGACCATTGTTACATAATCAGTTATAGATCGGACTAATGAAAAATCCAAAGGTTAATCAGTTAACTAGAAGACACCCATGTTTCCAGCAGAGTTCATTCAAGCCTGAGCTAATTCTTTGCACTTCATCGATGTGATTGATGTTCACAGAGCTTGATTCCTCATTCATATCTGACAAAGGAACCCATGTGTAGAAAGTAATGGTATTCCTCTCCCTTGTTATAAGTTAATAAATAAAAGCATGAAAAGATGAAATAATTTTCTTCTCAGTAGAGGGTTAGGAAAATTTCCAACAATCACATTATTTTACTTGAAAAGAAATGATCACACAAAGGTTGGAAGCGAGTTTAGGAAAATTTCCTGTGATACCATTATTCGCTTACACCTTTGATACGTAGACAGGGGAGAACCCGAGATTCGGTGGCAAACATCATCAATACTCGCGTTTCAAACCTTAATATGTATATGCAAGAGAACATGATATGAAATAAGTCTGAGGGAGAGGAAACAATACCAAAAAGTGTGAAAATTGGGTGGTTCTTTTGTCATGATATTGTATGGGAAAGAGTCTAGAAGGTTCTTGGCATTGATTACAGCGATGAAACTGGCGATGAGGGCTTTATTGGACAATGCTGCGAAAGTATATGTGGAGTCTGGAAGGCTGCAAATGTCTACAGAGAAGTACATGGTAGTTAGATTTGGAATTGGTTAGGTGATATGTGGAATACTAAGAAAAATGGTCATTGCATTGTTTCAAGAACAAGTGAGTCTCTGTGTTTTTTAAACCTCTTTCTCTTGTTTAGCTTTCTGTTTGCTTGAGGGCAAACAAATGCTAAGTCTGGGGGAGTTGATATATCATGGTTTTTACCCGCTTTTAACCATGATATAAGTCTTATTTATAGAGTCTTTCTAGTATTTTTGAAATCTTTTCGAGTCTTTACAGGTTTAGGTACGTTGGAGCTAAATTGGAGATATTAGAGCATTTTGGAGCCAAGCAAGATCATGCAGATGAAGGATCAAGTTGAAGTCCTGGTGTCGAGCGACACCAGCCTGAAGAGTCGACACAGAAGCTGTGTATCGATCGATACCACTTATGATGTCGGTCGATACTGATCGCATGAAGAGAAGGATCGCGACTTTTTGCAAGTCTGAAGATTTTACACTTTGGTCCATAAGTCATTATTATTTACAAGAAGCCCCCAAAAACGTATTTTAGCTTATAATTAGGTTTTTCAGCCACTTTTTATGGGGGAAGCTTTTTATTTCCACTTTTGATACTTTGAGAGAGATTGTTTTCAGGCTTTTTGGGGAGATAAGTCTGAAACTCTGTTCGTCCGAGAGAAGATTTCGAACCCTTGTTTTCTTTCTCCTTTATTATAAATTTCAGAGACTTATTCAATCATGTTGTTTGTTTCAATCTCCATGTCTTAGTAGATCTCATGTTAGGTTTAGGGTTCTCAATAAAGGATCTCTTTGAATGTTAGGTTAATTAGTTGGTTAGGGTTTATAATCTGAATTAGTTATTCACCATAGGTTATTGATATATCATGGTTTTTACCCCTTTTAGGCCATGATATAAGTCCGTTTTATACAGTTTTTCTGCTATTTCGTAGTGTTTTAGAGTCTTTTACAGGTCTTAGCACGTTTGAAGCATAATTGGAGATATTGGAGCTTTTTGGAGCAAAATTGAAGTTCGTGTTGCTGAGTACCCGATTTCACGTCAAGTATCAATTGATACCTCCTTGGTATCGATCGACACTCATCGAAACAGACACGACCCGCGACTTTAATGAAGAGTTGAAGAATTGCAACTTGGTCCAGAAGTCTTTAATAATTACAAGAAGCTCCAAAACGTGATTTAGATTATTTATAGGGATTTTACAGCCACTTTGTTGAGGACGCTTATTTTTATTCTGGATGTGTGAGAGAGCTTTTGAGGGGAGACAAGTCTGATACTCTGTTCGTCGAGAGAAGATTTCGAACCCTTTTGTTACTCTTTCTTATTTTCTATTATGTATTTTATTCAAACATGTTTATTGATTTAATTTCCATGTCTGAGTAGATCTCTTGTTAGGTTTAGGGATTTTCATAAGGGATTTCTTTGAATGCTAGGTTGATTAGTTATTTAGGGTTCATAATCTGAATTAGTTCTTCGCCTTAGGTTGTTCTCAAAGCTAATTCTGTATTGATCACCTGGAACTTAGATCTTAGATTAATCGATTAGGCACGACAGTGCAATTGAGTAATCTGATAGAACCTTAGGGGAGCAAATTAGGTATTCGCAAAGAGATTTGGTTTAATTGATTTGTGAACATATCAAACCTGAAATTAAAGCTGATTTACTCTTAGGAATTTGCAAAGAAATTTGGGATTCTGAAGTTTAGGTTTAGATAATTCTCGCAACGACAGTTGGTTAATTATACTTTAGTGATTTGAGTTCGAGAACCGTGCGTAACATGAACCCTGATTAGTTAGTTTATTTTGCATTCATTGATTTCCTGAGAAATATCCCTGAACCTATCTTTTTCCCATCGATTTACAACTCGTTTACTGCTTACTGCTTTTTGTTTAGCCTGAATTGCTTAGCTTGATTTGATAACTATATAATCTATTGTGCGATTTCTATGAGCTCTTGTGTTCGACCCCTAATATACTGCAGCAACTGCTTTAGTACTTTTTAGGGTATTAATTTGAGCATATCAAATTTGGCGCCGTTGCCAGGGACTCAATTTCGCCATTAGATTTTAGTTGTCGAGTCTCGACTAAGCTCGTCGGTATCGATCGATACTACCTAGTATCGGTCGATACGCGTTGTTTCTTTTTGTTGATATTGATCGACACCACCCAGTGTCGGTCAATACTCATCGTGTCTTTGGTTACTTACGTTCTTGACTTTTGTGTTTCAGGTGCATGCCTAATCGTGAAACCAGAAAGAACAAGAGCACTCTGCTAGTTAATCTATCGTTAGAGAAGCTAGCACGTTTAGAACGTGCAAATAGAAAGGCAAAGCAAACATCAGGGATGAACAACCCAGTGGTATTAAGAGCTGATGAAGCTGGAGTCTTAAGAGACCAAGAGGGTCAAGTGTGCAATGAGAGAGGGCAGCGACTTGATGAGGCTGGAAACGTCATTGTCCCTCCTGCTGTTGTTGGTCAGATTGTCGCGCCAGCTGCGCAAGCCAACATTAGGAATGCTGGAGTTGATCGAGGTAGAACACTTGGTGAGCACAACAGACATGATCAGTTCTATGCCAATCGAGCTGCGATTCGCATCCCAATTTTTCAGAGGAATGACTTCGAGCTGAAACCTGCGTATTACGCTCTTGTAAGTCAAAACCCTTTCCATGGCCTACCTCATGAGCATCCCATGGATCACATCGAAAGGTTCGAGGATTTGGTCACTAGTATTGAAACGACCGCAATTTTTTTTTTTTTTTTTTAAACATAAATAATTAAACAACATTACTTCAACCACAATACAAATACAAGAACAATCCAAGTTCTACAGCTTACACAAGCCAACAGTTCTAAAACAGCAAAGCAACAACACAACAACAACAAACCCCCGGGTCCTAATCATCCCCTCTTCACTGCCTCGATTCCACGATCACACCTTATCTTTACCTGCATCGACAAAAGTGATGCATCAACATTTGGCTAACCAAACGCTGAGTGAGAGATCATCCCAACAACAGGCTAAACAATAAGCACAAACAACAATAATTATCCATTATCAATACGAAGAATTAATTAACACCAAATTAAAACTTCCAACACAAATAGCAATTCATCACCATGAAAAACTATACCAACGCCTAGCAATTCTATCCCAAGAAAAGCTAGACACAAAACCTGAAAGGTGAACACACAACACGCTTTCCAGGCACAACCAACAACCAGTATCGATCGATACCCCTTGGTATCGATCGATACCCAAAACACATGCCCACAGGCAAAACAACCGGTATCGATCGATACAACCCTGGTATCGATCGATGCCCACACAACTCGAGTCCACCGACAAGAGACTAGTATCGATCGACACACCCATGGTATCGATCGATACCCACCTGCAACTCACAACCTTCCGCGAGATCTAAACCCAGAAATCGCCAAGACCAACCACGAAAATCATCAATCAAGCTTAAACAACACACCACACAAGCTTAATTGCTAACCTTTGGTCCCAACTCACCTTAAATCGGCTGGATCGAGCTCTAGAAGACCTCTCTCGCTTCCCACAAGCTCACGCCCAAAACCAAGACCAAACTCTTCCGATCTCTTCTTCAAGCTTCTCCCAAGCTTGAATCTCTCTCGATCTCGCAAGATCCAAGCTTCACCAAGCTTCCACCTCTCTCACGCTCTCTCACGCTCTCCTTCTCTCACTCTCTCTCTCTCTCGCGACCAAGACTTTTCTTTCCCAAAAGAATGGTTTCCACGCGCAAGAAGAGAAGAGGAAGAAGACTTATAAGGAGAAATCCCGACGGGTATCGATCGATACAGCCCAGTATCGATCGATACTCTCCGGAACAAACCCGAAATTAATTATTTCACCCAAATAATTAATCTCTCCGGAACGCGGGCGTTACAGGTATGAAGTACAATGGAGTACCCAATGAGTTCCTTTTCTGCAAACTCTTCCCGTACTCTCTTGGTGGGGATGATGCTTATTGGCTGAAACAGTTAGCTCCTGATTCGCTAACTGATATTCGCATATTTTAACTCTTTTTATCATGCATTTCATCTAGTTTTTGTACCTTAATGTGTAGTTTCATAGAGTTTTTCTATAGTTTTGCATTCATCAGTACAAGTTAATAGATTTTAGATAGGTCCTAGATAGTTTTGGTACAATTGGAGTGTTTCAGGTGCTTATTGGAGTCTAGGGGAAGATCATGGACTAGGAGAAACGTACCCGTAGCAAACAGAGATGATCAAGTGATGAAGGTGAAAAACGGAGACTCGTAGCGGCCAGCACACAGCGGTCAGGGCTCCACCGCTGCGATTTCAGGACACGCAGCGGTCAGACGTAGCGGTATAAGGAGACCGCTGCGAAACCATCCGGAGCAAAAACCAGACATTTCACAGCGGTCATGCAGCGGTATGGAGCTGACCGCTGTGAACCCTCGCGGACACAAAAATTGTCGGGTCAAACCCGGTTTGTCCCGGGTTGACCCGACCCGACCTGTGTTTACTTAAGCAAATTAAGCCTAATTATTGGGGAATTCTTGTTTTACTTAGAACAAAAAAACGTGTTTAAGGTTTTGAGAGAGAGATTAAGAGATTCTTGAGTGATTTATGCAAGTTCTTGTTGGATTATTTCTTCTATCTATTTTCTTATCATCTTTTATGATTCTAAACACTTCCTTTATGGGATTTATGGAGAAAACCATGTGTTGTGAGTAGTTTCCTAGAATTCTAGGGTGAAGTAGATTTAGGTAATTTTAGTGTGAATCAATGATGTTAGGGCTTTGATTATTAATGATCCTTCCTTGTTTAGTGAGTTTAATGCTAAATCATCCTTGATCAAGTTGATTTAGATCATAGGGAATTTCTCGCCCGGAAGGTGTTCGATGAAATTCCCCAATGAACTAATCAAGGGATTTGCATTCTTAGCCTATGGAAATAATTGTCTAAGGTGCTTATTGATTAAATGATCTTGTTTCTAATGCTTGAAAGTTATTAAATCACAAATGGAAATTTGTTCTTGATTTAGTAATTTGCAAAGGGATTAATACCAAGGAATTGGATTAGTCTAATTTAAGGATCATAGTCTAAGGATTAGCATTACTTGAGTATATTGACATCATTGTGAAACTCTAAGATTACCAACAAATCATATACTTCACCCTTGGATTCGTTTTTAGTATTATCTTTAAACCGTAATTTGCACCATAGTTTAAGTTTCTATCTTTGCTTTAGTTGAAAATAGTTTGCTTTCAATATCTTTAGGTTGTTAGAAAACCTCTTCTTGAATTGCTTAGATTAAGAAGTTTCATGTATTCTTGGTTTTTAATCTCAACCCATTATGGATTGATATCTCAAATACTACAATGACATGAGTGGAATTTGAGAAATTGATAGCGAAAATCTTACTATCAATTTGGCGCTGTTGCCATTTGGGTTTTGCATTAATCATTAGGATTTTGAATCTTCTTGAGACTTAGTTTTATTTTTAATTTGTTACTAATCTCTTTCACTTGTTTTTTCCCCTTCTCATAGGTGTATGAACACGAGATCACAAGGCACATCAAATCTTATAGACTGTGTTGACAACATCTGTGCTCTAGAACGAGCAAACACAAGGGCAAGACAAGAGAGAGAGAGACACCTTCAACGGTTAGGAATGGAGGGTGAACAAGTTCCTCCGATTGCAAACCAAGATGCACCCGTGCTAGGTGTTGGTCACCAAGGTGTTGGTCACCAAGGTGTTGGTCACCAAGGTGTTGGTGTGAACCGAATTCCAATTCATCCACCACGACCTCCACGACCAATTGGAGCCGGTGATGCACCAAACACACATGCTAACCGTCAAGGAATTGCACCACCACCGGTTGAACACAATAACTTTGAGATCAAATCCGGTATTATCTCTATGGTGCAAAACAACAAGTTCCATGGGCTGGCCATGGAGGACCCATTAGATCACTTGGATCAATTCGATCGCATTTGTGGTATGACAAAGATCAATGGTGTCTCGGAAGATGGTTTCAAGTTGCGTTTGTTCCCATTCTCACTTGGAGATAAGGCACATCAATGGGAAAAGAATCTTCCACAAGATTCAATCAAAACTTGGGACCAATGCAAGAAGGCTTTTCTTGCAAAGTTTTTCTCCACCACAAGGACAGCAAGGCTTCGAAATGAGATATCAAGCTTCACTCAAAAAGGGAACGAGAGTTTTTGTGAAGCTTGGGAACGCTTCAAGGGTTTCACCATACAATGTCCACACCATGGTTTCTCGGATGAGTCTCTACTTAGCACTCTCTACCGTGGTGTTCTTCCCAAATTTCGCATGCTACTTGATACCGCGAGTAATGGAAATTTCTTGGGAAAGGAGGTGGATGATGGTTTACAATTGGTGGAAAACTTAGCTCAAAGCGACGGTAACTACGGAGAGGACTATGACAGATTTTCACGAGGAGGTGGAGACTTCGATAACCAAAAAACGAGACAGGATATCAAAGCTCTTAATGACAAGCTGGACAAGCTTATCCAAGTCTCACAATCAACCGTTAACTTTGTTGGTGAGTTCGATGAAAACCAAGGCCATCAAGAGGGAGTTGAGCATGATGATAAGCAAGAAGAAGTCAATTATGTGGGTGGTCAAGGTGGCTACCAAGGTGGCTTCAACGCAAATTATAGGAATCATCCCAATTTTTCCTATAGAAGCAACAATGTCGCAAACCCTCAAGACCAAGTGTATCCCCAACAAAACACTCAAGGTCAAGGATTTCAACAAAAGAACTTCATCTCTACAAACCAACAAAGACCATTTGTTCCAAGGAACAATTTTCAAGGAAACCAAGGTGGGTTTCAACCAAAGCAACAATCTAACCCACCCGGTTTTGCACAGCAAGGACAAGCGAGTAACACAACGCCTCAAGACAACGAAATGAAGAACATGCTTCAACAACTATTACAAGGTCAAGCTCAAGGAGCCATGGAATTGAGTAAGAAAATGGCGGAAATCCACAACAAGGTGGACTGTTCTTACAATGACCTCAACTCCAAATTTGAGTCATTGTCTTCTAGGGTCAAACAAATTGAAGGACGAGGAGTTGCTTCATCATCACGCCCTCAAGGTACCTTACCGGGAAAACCGGAAGCTAATCCAAAGGAGTTTTGTAACGCTATCACATTGCGTAGCGGAAAAGAGCTTCCCCCACGGGAGCTTCCATCTAATCTCAACGAGGACATTGAGAACCAAAGTGGGGAGGTGGTCATTGAGAATGAAGCAAATGTGGGTGAAGAAGATGCTGTTTTGGGAAAAGCTAAAGGAACAAGGACAATAGAAGACGAAACCATGGTAGCACCTACAAAGAAGAAGTCTTTTGTCCCACCGCCTTATGAACCCAAGCTTCCTTTCTCGGGCCGCTTTAAGAAGCAACTCATGGAGAAATATAGAGCGATCTTCGATGAGCAAATCAACAAAGTCCAAGTGACTATGCCCTTGGTTGATGCTTTCTTGTTAGTCCCACAATACACTAAGTTCCTTAAAGATGTAATCAAGGATAGAACCAAGGACTTAGAAGGAATGGTTGTGATTTCCCATGAGTGTAGTGCAATAATTCAGCGGAAAGTCGTACCAAAGAAGTTGGGAGATCCGGGAAGTTTCACTCTTCCTTGTGCTCCTGGACCACTGGCTTTTGATCATTGCTTGTGTGACCTTGGAGCAAGTGTAAGCTTGATGCCTTTCTCGGTCGCAAAACGTCTAGGCTTCACTGCCTACAAAGCTTGAAGAATTTCTCTCGTGCTAGCGGATAGGTCGGTGAGACACCCAATTGGAATGCTTGAAGATCTACCAGTGAAAATTGGAGATTTTGAGGTACCCACCGATTTTGTTGTTCTTGAGATGGATGAAGAACCCAAAGATCCTCTCATCTTTGGAAGACCATTTTTAGCCACCGCCGGGGCCATCATAGATGTGCGAAAAGGGAAGATTGATCTTCATTTGGGCAAAGACGATGTGCTTAACTTTGACATCAATGAAATGATGAAGAAGCCCACAATAGATGGTCAAGCCTTTTACATTGAAACTATAGAGGAACTAGCGGATGAGCTTCTAGAAGAGTTGAACTTGGAGGATCATCTTCAAATTGCTTTGACTAAAGAGCATGGAGAGAATGGGTATCTTCATGAAGAAAGTGCTGGTTACATGAAGTTGCTAGACTCGCACAAAGCACTAGTTGGAGAAAATTCGTTTTTGGAACTAGAGCACAAAGAAACTGTTGAAGACGGATTGGAAAACAATGTAAGTGCTTTGGAAATTGACTACATGAGTGCTTTAGATGTCGACTTGGAGGACGAGCAAGAAACTAGCAATGGTGAGACTAGTTTCGATGAAGATTGGAGCGAGCTCAAAGCCCCAAAAGTCGACCTCAAAGCAGATTATGTCTTGAATCAAAGCAGATAAACCTTCTGAGCATAAAAGATATAAATAAGGAAAAATTGGATCACCTTGACAGATGCCTCTTTGTGGTATTATGTTACCAACTAGATAACCATTTATCAACACCGAATATGAAACCGATGTAATGCACTTCATTATCCATATGCACCATCTCTCTGCAAATCCCAGCTTCTTCATAACTGCTTCCAAGAAACTCCATTCAACGTTATCAAAAGCTTTACTAATATCAAGGTTGAAAGCCATATATGGTTGAGTAGCTTTACTAATATCAAGCTTGAAAGCCATATATGGTTGAGTTTCATTCATGGTATACAAAGAGTGTAGCAATTCATGGGCTATTAAGACATTATCCGTAATTAGTCTTCCAGGAATAAAAGCATACTAGTTTTCTGAGATTATATTAGCTAGGGTTTTATTTTTTCGGCTAAGACCTTTGAGATAAGTTTGTATGCAATATTGCACAAATTTATTGGTCTACAGTCTTTAACTCCTTATGGTGACTCATTTCTGGGGATTAAACATATGTATGTGTGGTTAATTACAGGGACTAGCTTGCCTTCATCAAAAAACATTGAATAAAATTAATTAACCACACCTTCTTTTATAGTTTGGTCAATGGTCTTTGTGAAAGCATGTACTTAAGCCATAAGGGCCATGAGATTTATCTCTATTCATTTGTTGAAGGGAATGATAAACTTCCTCCTTTGTGACAGACTTGGTGAGATTGAGACAATTCTTCGGTAGCCCTTGGCTGGATATGGTTCAAGATATTTCATGGGTTTTGGTTGCATTGAGAGGTAAAGAGATCATTAAAATAATTAACTATAACCTTATGGATCTCTTTATAAGTGAACCAAACTTTTCCCTTGCCATCTGTTATAGTAGTTATGCGATTAAAGCTCCTTCTTTGCTTGGTTTTAGCGTGGAAGTACTTTGTGTGATCTTGTCGCCAGCTCGGAGGCAATGTATTCGGCTCTTGGTTCTCCAGTACTCCTCCCCCATTATGTATTCCTTAGTTAGCTCAGACTTTATATTAGCATTATGAGCATAATCTAGAGAAATATAACTATACACTTTATGCAGTTTGTCTTTGAGCTCTTGAATTTTCTTCTGGTCTAACAGCCCCTCCTCTTTTTCTTCATTACTTTTTATCATTAAAATCTCGCATGGCCACCCAAGGCTTGCTTCTGTATAAACATGTTTCTGCTAGAAATATCATCTTCCTCCCTTTTTTTCTTATTTAGATTAACATAGACATAAGTAAGACAAAAAGTGATTGCACCTTCCATTATATACATATCAATATAGTTCAGCGATGGTGATTGGAGAAAATCCAGATGAACACCGTCATACCAAAGTATAGCTAAGTCTCCACTTAACCCATCCGGATCTACAACAAAATGGGGGGCATAATTTAGTTATTTACATAGATTTTCAACCATACTACTGCTGTTCTTAGGTTCAACCATATTTATTATTCTAGAGATTTTGAGGAATTCGATAAGAAGAAAAAGATAAATGAGATTTTTTATTATTAAAATAAGATGTCATTTAGAAGGGTGCGTATGTGTCAATTTTTTATGAGACCTCAATCATTCTTTATATTTTCCAGACAAACTTACTTTATCGAGTGGGGCACACACATTTTTCATGTTTTTTTTATTTTTTTTTATTTTAATGATGTGGCACTAATGTAGAATCTGAGTCAGCACTTGTATACGATTTGGTTGATGTAGCAGCTCACTCAACAATCCAAATCAGCACGGTTAACGATTTGACTAATACCCTTTTGATTAATGTAGATATTGGACATAATTTAGTAGTTTGGATATACAAATTAAAAAAAAACAGAATTTGAGGTATGTTTATGCATGATATCATAGTTTGAATCATAGTTCAGGGACAATATGTCGTTTCCCCGAGATCTGCCCATGTTAATTAACACTAAAGACTCTTATCTTAAGAACCTACAGTTTTTATTCAAAGTTCGTTTATAATTTTAATTGAACCAAGATGTTCTCCTACTAATTTTGTTGGAATGAAGCTGTTGATATGAACCAAAACTTTATAACTTGTAAATACTCAAGTCAGAAACTTAAGAACTGAAAGAAACCTATGGGAAATGGAGTATAAACCAACACATGGTAAGACACAATTTGCGATACTTTTAAAAAACACAACTTTACAAAATATACCATATATAGGTTAAGCCGTCCTACTCCAGCTTTGTCGGCTTCAACTTCTCTTTTACCCTTAATAACACTATTGTCTTTGTCATCGTGGAATAAGCAAGCTAAAAGAAAAAAAAAACCTTTTCGACTTATTTTAGAATGGGGTCCAACCACATGCGAAAATGTGCATAAAAGGGATCAAGAAGTGTAGAGTAAAGTCGAACATTCAACAGCTCAAACAATGGTGGATTGCTTAAAGAATAGGTAAATAGAAGCGTAGAACCATGAATTTTGTCAGATTCAGACGATGCTAACAAAACAGATTGTGTCATTACACAAAAATGAAGATGAACAGACAGTAGACTCGGTTTCTGCTCGTGTTGTTATCAATGGATGCAAGTCTTCATACGATGATAAGTCGTTTTATTCTGTTTGTGGTGGCTCTAAGAATTCAAATCCAAAACTCTCAAATGCTTATTTTTCTTCTGGTTCTAGTAGTGTTAACATTGGATCCTCTCAACATTTCTCAGAGTGTGAATTGGGGATTCCAGAATGTTCCACAAAGTTTTATGCAATTTAAAAACGCATAAGCAAAGGTAAAAGTGCTGGCTCATAAAACACGATTTTAAATTGCATATAAGTATATGATTTACCTCTTCTTATGAGAATCATGTTCTTATTATGTGCTCGCAGTCAAAAAGAAAATCATCACTACGTCTCAAAAATAGTTTTTTCTTTCATCTTTGTTCGGAACCGTTTCACCCTATAAAACATTGGATTCAAAAGAAGAATTGAGATGCAAATCAGAAAATAAAAAACGCATGAACAAATTAAAGTTCAAGAAAAAGACAATTCAAAACCATTGTAAGAAAGTGTTTGATTGTATTTATAACACAGAGAGATTCCAAAGTCTGTAA
>PKML01056623.1:401948-425507 GCA_002933935.1 Eutrema yunnanense | reverse complement strand
TTATATAGAATAAAAAATAACCTAGATTAAAACGACGTCGTATGGAATATGGATGTATACAGTATATAGATCCCTAAACATATGATGTCTTATTTTCATTATAAATAAAATTCTAATATAAACAAAAAAATCGGAATAAAATCAAAGGTATTTAAACAAAATAAGAAGAAGAAAAAAGTAAAGGCTTTGAAGAATTGATATAACCGATAGGAACGCATCAAAATACTACAGAGTGGACTACTCCCTAGTTCAACGGTTCAACGAGAATGTTGCTTTCAAAATTTGCTTTTAACAAACAGAAAAAAGAAAGGAATAAGAGAATGAGATACAAGATGTTGTTCTCTCGCATCTCATCCGTCTCTCAATCAGGCTTATGCCCACTTTTTGTCTTTCTTAGGAAATTTTGAGATTTTCCTAAGTTTTCTCTCTTTTTGTAGATTGTTTTCTCCATATGAAATGTTGGATTGTGGTTTGAAATAATTCAATGAGAAAATCACAAGAAATCTCAAGTTAATGTGGAGATTGTTGGATTGTGTGTTCAGACAAATTCAAGAAGAAACAATAAATTATTGGATTTGTTATACGTCAAATCCCATGTGTTGTATATTCGGATAAGTTCCATAGCTCATGAGTGGTTTTTTTTCTTGCATGTTTTCTTAAGCTTTTACCTTGTTAGTAAGGGGAAACCATCTGAAGAACGGCTCATTTGCTGAATTCCTATCTTCAGAATCATTGTTTCTATGCCATTTTACCATTTATTAGTGATCTTTGAAAACATTGTTATTGCATAAAGAAAGAGAAAAAACCTTTTGACATGGGTTTATATTGATGGGTTCAGTTGAGTCCATCCAAGGCTGACAAAATGGTCATATGGTTTTTGTTGCGGGTTTATATTCCTTTCTCATATTACAAATTTTGTATGAGATTTGTTTCAGAAGTTTTGTTTTGAAATGGTATGTGAAAGTTGTGTTGGCAGGATGGTTTCTGAGTGCTTATTACTTGAAAGGATATTGCGGAGGAACGACAGGGTCAGTCAACCGCCGCAAAAATCTTGAATTTTCAGAGTTCCGGTAAAGCTGCATTTACCAAAACTAAAACTAGCAATCTTAGTGATCCTTTTTGGCTTTATGTGACTATATGATTGCTCAAGCCGTGAAGGCCGTGTTTGTTGCCATGGCATGTATGTCTGCCAGGTAATAACGCGGATCCAAAAATCGAGGCTTTGAAATAGCGCTTGCATCCTTAGTTCCTCTCTGTAGTATTTTATGACTGATGTTGTGTTTTTCTCTGTTTTAGCAGTTTTTACTTTCTTGAGCTGAGTTTGCCTGAGACAATGAGCTTGTAAGTTTAATTATGTCATGTGTGCAATAATTGCTTCCTCAAAGAGAAGAGATAGATTAGTGTATGGATTAAAGTCTCTTAGTATCTGTAAAGACAGTGAAATATGTAAACAAATGAGCATTTTTTTTAATTACAAGGAATAATCTCTTTTTAACATCCATTTTTATAACAGTTTACACAAAATTCACATCGTACTAGGTCATGATCTGGAGTCAGACGCGCTACCATTGAGCTACAGTTGTGTCGTTTTTGTGACAGGTTATTAAGTAAGGTTGTATATGTGTAGAGACGAGAGAGGACAACAACAAATATTTACAATTTTGTAAGTTGAAAGAATGGCGACGACAATGTCTGATTTTCCTGGGGATTTGGTAGAGGAGATATTAACTAGGATTCCATTGACATCTCATAGAGCAGTGCGACCTACTTCACTACAAAAAAACACATTTTTGCGACTACCAAAATAGTCCCAAAATAATCACAAATGAGTCATTTGTGATCATTTTGGGACTAACAAAAGTAGTCGCAGATATTTGGTCGCTAAATACAGTGGCCACAAAACAGTCGCTCTTTTGCGACTAATATGTGATACCAAATATCAATCCTAATTTAGAGACTATGTTTGCGACTACTTGTAAAAAAAAAAAAAATTCTAAAATTCCAAAAAAAAAAATATTTTTATTATATTAATTAATTACAGAAAATAAAAATAAAACTAAAAACAAAAAAACAAAAATCTAAATTAAAAAAAAAAAGATTGTCGATCGCATCCCGATCTGCTCCCTTGCCGGCGCCGATATGATCCCTCGCCGGCACCGATCTTCTCCCTCGCCAGCGCCAATCTGATCCCTCGCTGGCGCCGATCTGCTCCCTCGCTGGCGCCGATCTGCTCCCTCACCGGCGCCGATCTGATCCTCCGGGTTCCTCCTCCTCCATAGTTAGACTCGAACCTGCATCGCACAGAGAAAGATCGGCGCCGGCGAGCCTCAATGAACCTCCATCCCGATCTGCTCCTCCTCGCGAGCTCCTCCGTCTGACTTAGGCCGTCGAGCTCCTCTGGTGGTGGTGGGTGGTGGATTGTT
The DNA here is from genome assembly GCA_002933935.1 of Eutrema yunnanense. NCBI lineage: Eukaryota > Viridiplantae > Streptophyta > Magnoliopsida > Brassicales > Brassicaceae > Eutrema > Eutrema yunnanense. The sequence goes on along the minus strand of PKML01056623.1, from coordinate 423,084 downwards.
CAAGCTCTTCGCATCTAAGGTACCTGAACCCAAAAACAGAATTAAAATCAATGGAGAAAGAGAAATCGAGGAAGAGAAAGAGAGTTAGATGTCGAAGAGAAAGAGAGCCTCGCCGGCGGTGAGCATCTGAAAAAAAAAAAGAGTTAGATGTGTAAGGAAGAAGATAAAGAGATTAAGATGTCGAAGAGAAGGAAGAAGAAGAAAATCGCAGGAAGGAGAGAGAGAGAGAAAAAAAAAAGAGAAACTCAATTAAAACAAAATTAGATCCTCCACCGTTTGATTAAACCAATCAACGGTGGAGGATCTCAATCCTCGTCACAATGAACTAGCCAATAAGAAACTTTCATTATTTTGTCATTTTGTCGCAAATTAGTCGCAAATTTGGGACTATTTTGTGACTACAATTGAAAAAAATCGACTGAAGTTGCTAAACAGTCCCAAATTTGGGACTATTTTGTGACAATAAAAAACATTTACCCTAAACCCTAAAGTTTAAGAACCTAGAAGATTTGAATATGATTTTACAATGATTATGTGTATCTAGCATTTCAAAAAAATATTAAAACTTAAAAATACGTAAATTTTAAGAATTTTTTTATATTTCAAAATCATTCTTTATAAAACACATGTAACACTTAGTAGATGTTATGATTATATTGAAATTTTTGTAAGTGTTATATTTTTTTGTTTATTATTTGAAGTTTATGTGTAAGATCTAGTTTACAATTTAAGATGTATAGTTTATGATTAAGGGTTAGAGGTTTATGGTTCAGAATTTAGGATTTATAAAAGGGATTATAAATGATCATATTTAAAAAAATTGTAAGTTTTGATTTTTTTGTATATTATTTGATGTTTATGTGTAAGATTTAGTTTAAAATTTAAGATTTAGATCAAGTTTATGATTAAGGGTTAGAGGTTTAGGGTTTAGGGTTAAGGGTTTGTGGTTTGAGTTTAGAATTTATGGATTTCTATAAAAAAAATCGAGTGGAGTTGCAAATTAGTCCCAAATTTAGGACTATTTTGTGACTACTATTGCAAATTAGTCGCAAATTAGTCCCAAATTGGTCACAAAAACTGGGTTTGCAAATTAGTGTACATGTTACCCTAAACCCTAAACTTTAAGAACATATAAGGTTTGAATATCACTTTGCAATGATTTTGGGTATATAGATGTTCAAAAATATATTTTACAATTTAAGATTTAGAGTTTATGATTAAGAGTTAGAGTTTTAGGGTTTATAATTTAGGATTTATAAAATGATTATATATATTTTAAAAATTGTAAGTGTTGAATTTTTGTATATTATTTGATGTTTATTTATTTGATGTTTTTGTATATTATTTGATGGTTTAGGATTTAGATTTTTTTGTATATTATTGGATGTTTATTTAAACAAAAATCGACTAGAGTTGCTAAACCGAAGCATATCAGTCACAAATTTGGGACTACTTTAGCAAGTCCTTAAACAGTCGCAAATAAGCGACTATTGTCTGACTACTTTTTTTAGTCGGTAATTTGTGACTATTATGTCTCTGCATTATGAGTAGTCGCAAATTAGTCACAATATCGTCCCTCTTTTTTGCGACTAAAAAAAGTAATCACAAAAAATAGTCACAAAAACTGTGTTTTCTTATAGTGCTTGGAAAACGTGGAACGCTTTATAGAAAAATCATATCCTTTTTTTTTTTAATTGAATGTAAAATCTATTCAAACAAAAAACCGTTTTTACAAAGAATGCTTCTTTCTTCGAAAAAGACATATTACAAAGATTAAAAAATTATATGCCAATCAATCAATAGTACACTTCGGCTTCCAAACCAGACTTGCATTCCTTCTTCATATCTTGTGTCTCCTAATCTTCGTATCGAAGTTAGTCTGTTGCGAACTTCTTTATCAATGAGTTGAATCAGCCTATTAGAAAGAATTGGAGGCTCACCATGTCGTCTTCTGTTTCGCTCTCTCCAAAGGGAGTGTATCGTTATCTGAAAAGTATATCTTACAAGGAAAAGTTTGATCATGTCCAAATGGTGTCGAGGAGAATAGCGATGAGTTCTTGCCATCTTGCCGAGAATTTCCTACCCATAATTTTCCAAGTTAATCATGCCCATATTTCTTCTGATACCTTGTATCCGAAGAACAAGTGATCTCTGCTCTCCAGGTCCTGGCAAAAAACACACGACCATGTTATGCCGATATTCCAGTTTAACATTCTATCTCATGTAGAGAGACGGTTGTGCATCGCAAGCCATGATATGAATGAGTATTTGGGTGTTGCATATGGGAACCGTATGCCCTTATACTATTTATAAATAGGTTGTGCTACACGTATTTGGTTCCACGTTGATTTGGTGTTGAATCTGGCTTTGAATTTATTCTCTTTTAGTCTCCACATAACCAAATCAGTTGATTGCCGGTTACCTTATTGCCTTTGATTCTGAATTGTATCCTCAATCGCGTTCATGATCTCCACTCTATGCCGACGTCTTCGATGGTTATTAATTACCTTACCAACCGAAGAATGAATCTCAATGCCGAGATTAATGCACCCCCTTATCCCCGTATGATTTATCATATCTTTTGTAAAATAGAGGGAGGGAAACCATTTATGGGGTTCTGATATATCATGGTTTTTACCCCTTTTAAGCCATGATATAAGTCTGTTTTATAGAGTCTTTCTGCTATTTCGTAGTGTTTTAGAGTCTTTTACAGGTTTTAGCACGTTTGTAGCATAATTGGAGATATTGGAGATATTGGAGCTTTCTGGAGCATTTTGGAGCAAAGCTGAAGTTCGTGTTGCTGAGTACCCGATTTCACGTCTAGCATCAATCGATACCTCCTTGGTATCGATCGACACTCATCGAGGCAGACACGACCTGCGACTTTAATGAAGAGTTGAAGAATTGCAACTTGGTCAAGAAGTCTTTAATAATTACAAGAAGCCCCAAAACGTGATTTAGGTTATTTATACGGATTTTACAGCCACTTTGTTGGCTATGTTTTATTTTACTTTGTTTAAGAGAGAGAACTTTGTGAGGAAAACAAGTCTGAAACTCCCTTCGTCCGAGAGAAGATTTCGAACCCTCTTGTTAGTCTTTCTGTTTTATTTGATGATTTATTCAAACATGTTGATTGTTTCGTTCTCCATGTCTGAGTATATCCACTTTAGGTTCAGGGTTCTCATAAGGGTTTTCTCTGAATGCTAGGTTGATTAATTTATTAGGATTCACTATCTGAATTAGTTCTTCACCTTAGGTTGTGTTCAAAGCTAATTCTAGGTTGATGAATCTGGAACATAGGTCTTAGGATAATTGATTAGGCACGACAGTACGATTAATTACCTGATAGAACCTAGGGTGAGCAAATTAATTATTCGCAAAGAGATTTGGTTTAATTGATTTGTGAACATATCAAACTCGGTATTAAAGCTGATTTAGACTTTAGGATTCGCAAAGAGATTTGGAATTCCTAGGATTTAGATTTAGATAATTCTAGCAACGACAGTTGGTTAATTATACCTTAGTGATTTGCGTTCAAGAACCGCGCTAAATCTGAATCATGTTAGTTAGTTTATCTGCATTCATTGATTTCCTGAGAAATACTCTTAGCCTATCTTTCTCCAATTGAATTACAACACTTTTAATTTCTGCACTGCTTTCAATTACATCTGAATTGCTTAGCTTAATTCCCACGTATATAATCTATTGTGCGTCTCTGTGAGTCTTTGTGTTTCGACCCCTAGCTATACTATAACTACTGCTTTAATATCTAAATAGGGTATTAATTTGAGCATATCAAATTTGGCGCCGTTGTCGGGGACTCAATTCGCCATCAGATTTTAGTCTGAGAATTTCGACTAAGTTCGTCGGTATCGATCGATACTAACTAGTATCGGTCGATACTCGTCGTCTTTTTTCGTTGATATCGATCGACACCACCCAGTGTCGGTCGATACTCAACGTGTTTTTGGTTACTTACGTGCTTTGCCTAGTGTGTTTCAGGTGTGAATTTGGAACGTGCAAACAGGAAAGCAAAGAAAAAATCAGGGATGAACAACCCAGTGGTATTAAGAGCTAATGAAGCTGGAGTTCTGAGAGACCAAGAGGGTCAAGTGTGCAATGAGAGAGGGCAGCGACTTGATGAAGCTGGAAACGTCATTGTCCCTCCTGCTGATGTTGGTCAGATTGTCGCGCCAGCTGCGCAAGCCAACGTTGGGAATGCTGGGGTTGATCGAGGTAGAACACTTGGTGAGCACAACATACCTGATCAGTTCTATGCCAATCGAGCTGCGATTCGCATCCCAACTTTTCAGAGGAACGACTTTGAGCTGAAACCTCTGTATTACGCTCTTGTAAGTCAGAATCCTTTCCATGGCCTATCTCATGAACACCCCATGGATCATATCGAGAGGTTCGAGGATTTGGTCACTGGTATGAAGTACAATGGAGTGCCTAATGAGTACCTTTTCTGCAAACTTTTCCCATACTCTCTTGGTGGAGATGCTGCTTATTGGTTGAAGCAGTTGACTCCTGGTTCACTAACTACATGGGAGGAGACGAAAAATGCATTCCTGAATAACTTCTATGATGATGCGAGATCCGAGGAGCTCAGGAACAAGATCTCTCAATTTTCTCAGGGTCCGACAGAGGCATTCAAAGCTGCTTGGATTCGTTTCAAGTCTTATCAGAGAGATTGTCCGCACCATGGGTTCACTCAGGTTCAGCTACTGGGCATTTTCTACAGAGGGGTTGATTGGAGGTACCAGATGGGTATGGATGCTGCGAGTAATGGGAACTTTAACACCAGGTATCCAGATGATGCGGTTGTGCCGATTGAGAACTTGGCATCTAGAAATAGCACCAATAATGCTGATTTCGAGCGAAAGAAGCTAGTTGGAGGAGTTGATAGATCGCAGATTGCTGAAGTGCAGGCCAAGCTGGATTTTCTGATTGGGAAGTCGAAAAGGTTGTAAACTTTGCTGATGGAGTCGATAATATCAGTGGAGATGAAGTGGAGGATGTTAACTACGTTGGTGGTTCTGGATTTCAGGGTCAGCAATTTGGGTACAACAACAACACTCGCAACTATGGGAACTCTTCGTACCAACCAATCTCTCCAAAGTCGACAGAGAATAAGATGGAATCCATGCTTGAACAGGTTCTTCAGGGACATCAGAAGTTGCAGGGGGATTTCAATGGAAAGTTTGACTCTCTGTACATTGATATGAATGGGAAATTTGAAGCCATAAATCTTTCTCAAAGAAAGCTGGAAACTCAGGTTGCTCAGACAGCAGCAGCTGTGAAAAGGCAGGAAGGTTTTCTTCCAGGGAAAACTGAGAATCCAGGAGCACACGTCAATGCAATCACCATAGGAAGTGCTAAAGAAGCGACTGCAGTGGTAGAAAAGGGTTTTGATGCAGGAATTTTCGACGATGCTGTTGAAGATGACGACTGGGATTTTGAAATCGCCCGGGTATCGATCGATACCAGCCAGTGTCGATCGATACCGGTCCAATTATACCTGCACGAGTGGATAGAAAATCACATGTGTCGACCGATACACTCTTGTATCGATCGACACCCGTCCAAGAATCTGTCAAGGACGTCTCGAATGAGCAAGCATCGATCGACACCCTCCCTGTACCTTTAACCTACCCTCCGTTCAAGCCAAAATCTTTAGTGTGCGTATGTGAGGCCTAATTTTTTGAGTAAGCTTGGCAAAAAGTGTTGAGTTTAGGGCGACAAGGATATGTTTGCATGTAGATCTAGCCGAACATCAAAGGCTAGACTAGGTTAGGCTCGTGGAAAAGGGAAGTTTTGAGCTTGGTGTTAACGAAATGGTGTGACTAATGGGATTATGGATAAGAATGAAGTTAGTTCAAAAGAATGAAGTGAAGGTGAAAGGGGAATGCAATATTGTGATGTGGTTAGTGCAAGTTATCAAGAATAGCTCTTAGTGATAGTTATAGCCTCATAGAAACAAAGAAAAAAGCTAAAAATTGGCTAAGACATCAATTGGTAAATGATGAGGCAAGGCAAATAAAAAGAAAGAAAGAAGAGCTAAAGAAACAACAAAAAGAAGCACGAGACCACAAGATTAAATGGAGAAGAAGAAATTTTCCAAGTGAGAAAGGATGAAGTGGAAGAAGGAGTTCAAGTATGGGACATGACGGCGAAAAGGCCAAGTGAGAAAATGGTAGCTTATGATGAAGACTTCATGGGTAGATATGCTAGGGTTAGAGATAATTTAGGCATTTGATAGATGTGAGTCTATCCCTGTATGCATAGATTGCCTTTTACTCTTAGTATTTTGCTAAAGCTTGCTCATTCATTGAGAGATCCCTTGCATTAGAGTAATCCCCTACATTTGAGATCATCTTTATCTCAAAACCGTCACCCTAGCCAAATGGATTCACTTGCCTTGCATAAGCATGATTCACTTGAAACGATTAATGAATGTTAAAGGATTGGATGACATGAATACTTGTGTAGGTTGAGGCTTGAATTTGATTCGTATAGGGAAGGATATGGCTAGCTCTTTTTGAGTAGACTTGTTTGATCGCATCTTAGAGCTAGTAACTTGGACATTGAGTTGAATTTTTTTTATGGCACTTTTAGATTTGAGCTCCCATTTTTAGTCTTTTCCCATTCTTTATTCTTGTTTGCTTGAGGACAAGCAAAGGTTTAAGTTTGGGGGAATTGATATACTCATATATTGCATTGTTTTAACATGCATTTCATGTGTAGTTTTTAGTAGATTTCATGCATAATCATGGTCTTGTCTTGCATTTAAGTCTTAAATTAGGGATAAGGAAATTTTGCATAAGTTCTTGTACATTCTTGCATGTTTTGGAGCATTTTCTAGGTGATTGGAGGCAATTTGACAAGTTTGGAGATTGGGACCTAAGTCGAGTGCAAAGCTCATCCGATGGGTCTCAAAGATGTATCTCAACGAAGGCGCTCTGATCCGAATCAACTCATGTGGTCTTCATGAAACCTGTAGAGGAGTGAATCAGCTTTACACAAGAGTTGAATTCAAAACAATCGGACATATGGTTCGGGAGTTATTGCAGATTTACCAAAGCGTGTATGTCTGGCAGAGAAGCTAAAACTTCCCCCGAGAAATTTCCGACCGACCCCAATCAGCACGGTCGGTTTTATCCGGTCCTGGGACAGGGATTCCCCGAGATTTCGACCGGTCTGAATAAGAAAATCCGATCGTCCCGAAGGAGCGCGGTCGGTTCTGGTCGGTCTCAAAGATCAGGCCAAATGAAGACCTTCCCATGCCTAGTTTAATCTGATGTATTGATGAAAGTTGTAGCCAAGTGTGTTAGCTAATTACAGGAGATGGTTTCGGGTCATTCGGATACGTGGTTCGTTAGATATGGCTACTTTACTTAGAGTATGTTCGTCTGAACAAAGTCACCCGACATGCCTGAAAGACCTGGCTGGACGAATGGTCTCCAATCGGATTTAGCCTCGGTGGCCTGCACAAAAGTTGTAGCCATGTGTATTAACTGTCCACAGGAGGTGGTTTGAGGCCATTCGTACATGTATACCAGGAGATATCACGGTTTTAGCGAAGATTCTACACAAGACCAGATTTGACCCATTTCGACCGGGTCGGTACCCGGTTTATCCCGGGTCGACCCGGTCCGCCCCATTTCCTTATAAAACCCCTAAAAACCTAATTTTCATGTCAAGTTTCCTTTTCTCTAGAGTTGGGTTTTATCCCAAACTCTTTCTAAGATGATTTTGGATAGATCTACATCATTCATGCCACTCTAGTGAAGGATTCTTCAACCTATCTATATATTATGTTTATTTAATCTTTTTTCTTTATCTTTATGTCTCTTTTTCCCTTGTGTTCTATCTTGTTCTTCATATTTAGGCTTTAGGTCCCTTTTTGTTGGATTTTGGATTTTGCTTGATTTTGATGATTTGATGATTGATTCTTGATGCTTATGTTCTTAATCCTTGATTTCCTTTCTTTCTAAGTGATCCTAGTGCTAGATTGGGCTTGACAGAGTCAATCTAGATCATAGGGAAAATCATGCACACCAAGTGTTTGATGAAATTCCCCTAGGAGCTTAGTAAGAGATAAACATTCTTAACCTATGAAAGTAGTTGCTTAAGGTGTTTATTGGTTGATTTGAATGTTGATCTAAATGCTTGCTAATCATTTTATCACAAATGAGAGTTTGATCTTGATTAAGTGATTAGCAAAGTGATTAGTGCCTTGAGAGAGGATTAGTCATAATTAGTGATCTTAACCTAAGGATTAGCATTGATTGTGTGTTAGGCATCGTTAGTCAATTGTCTTGATGATTATATGATGATGATTTAGGTTGATCTTTGTTAGGTCATTCACTTAGGTTAGTTCTCAATGCTAGATTTGATGAGATAAACCAAAGTCTAGAACTACACCTAGATTAGGTAGTTCTAGTTGGCGTGACAAACCAATCTAGAGCTACACCCTAGGATTTTTGGTCTCATCCCATGCATTAGGGAGAGATTCGAGTAAACGGTGTTAGTGCTAGATTAGATTTATTCATTCGAGTCTTGAAGTTAGGCATTTCACTCCTAGCCAGAGTTTAAATGAATTGGTTGAAACGAATCTTTTGTGAGCTTTTCATGCCTAGCCAACGATAGTTGATGTCTAAGGTGATTAGTGAACTAAGTGGGATTGGAGGTCAATGCTTGTTAATCATCCTATCACAAACGACGGTTTGTTCTTGATTTGGTGATTAACAAAGTGATTAGTGGTACGACGGTGGATTAGTCAAAATTATGAATCCCATGTTCTAGGATAGTGTTCAATGCAATCTTAGACATCATTATTTGCTCATTAATCATCTTCTTGATAATTCATTCCATGATCCAACACTTATATCTTTGTTTTCTTTCTTGCATTTGTTTTCTTAGTTTAAAAAACATAAAAACCCAAAAACATTGTTCTAGCTTAGGAAGTTTCATGCATTCCTAGTGTATTGATCTTAACCTCCTCAGTTCGATACCTCAAATACTACAATGACATGAATGAGATTTGAGTAATTGACTAATAAAAATCCTACTATCATTTAGAAATCCAGTTTTATGGATTAATGGGGGCAGATATTATTTTATGAGTGGGGGCATTAATATTAGACTTTAATAAATTACACTAATTTTTTTAATTTCATTGGGTTCATTGACCCCCCCACCGCCGCCACTGTGTACAAGTACATCCATACCATGAGTTTTACCAATGTGATGAATCAAGGGCTTTTTACGTTGATGTAAAAAAAAAAAAAGTTAGGACTTTTACATTCGGGTTCGGTTTAGATGGTCAAATCAACTGGTATAAAATTTAAAAAGACTGAAACTGTAAACCAGATTTTCCAGTCCTTAAATGGTGTAGCCACTTTTTTTTTTTTTGTCGGAGATGAATTAGCTAATTTTTCACAGATTATTCAAACTATCCGAAAAACTTAAACAATTAACCAAATTATCTAAAATAGTTTTCTGGCTATTATATTGATCGCTCATTCGCTCGCATGTAATTTTTATTAAAGCTTCAATTGTCAGACACTACTTTAACATCAACAATGGAAGATACAAATTCGTAATTCATAGTTGCCATCACTTTAGCCGTGCAAATCCTTGCTAGAGGGAGAGATACGTTTATATAAGATTTACCAAGAAAGTGATCATTGATCTTAAATCTCTTAAACATCTAGGAGAAAGTAATACTTTGTTCCTCATGATTGAAATAATTTGCAAAGAATTGACTAATATACTAAAGTAAACTACACAAAAAAATTGCCATAACTAAATTTTTTTATATTTATAATCAAATCTAAAAAATATATTAATATTTTAAAACCTAAAAAAACAATAGGTTTTACTTTCTAAAAATTTGAAGTTCGTCTAATGATATGCATTTTTTAAAATATGAACATACTATATATGTGTTTTCTATATACTTAAAATACAAATTATTACCTTAACCTAATCAAACATAAAATTATGAAAAAACCCGGGCGTAGCCCGGGGCAATCCCTAGTTAACTAAATAAAAAAGCAATGAAAATAGTATTTTTTTTTTACTTTCCGTCTAAATCACCTTTATTAGTTATCGAAAGATATATTTACGAATGTTTGTAAGAATTGAGGACATGTATGATACAAAGACCATTGAGTATTACATTGTATAGCTTTCTTAGCCAAGAAATCCACACATGTATTTACTTCCGGATGTCTAAACTTGAAAGTAACTTCGGTAACATGGATTATCAGTCGTGAATCGCTTCAATGTAGTGTTGGAGCCTCAAATTGTACATGTGACCATTAATTAGATTCGTGACGATGAGGTTATCTCCTTTGAATTCCACGTGTTTATAGCCTAGTGCCCATGTTGCTTGCAAATCCCAAAGAAGTGATGAGAATTCAGCCTCTGCCGTTGAAGTTCGACCTTGATATATATCCATTCCACAGTCGAGAAAATTTCCATTGTAATTTCATATAATCCAGCCCATCCCCGAATCATTATCACCTTCATGATGTGATACATCATAGTTACATTTAACTCATCCTTGTGGTGGTTTCTGCCATAGACTTGAACGAGATGATCCATGATTAGGAATTTCAGATACATGATTTTCCACCTCTATTACAACTGATAGCCATTTTCTTGTATCTATAACCTCTCGATTAACTGTTTCTTGTATATCAATATTCACTCGGTTGAATAACAAATCATTGCGGTTTTTCCACAATCTCCATAGAATCCAAAACGGTAGATAACGTTGGAGATTATCAATTTTATCATCGAAATGAAAAGTTAAGAGATACCAGATTTTTTCTTCAATTGGATTGTTTGGATTGCAGAGCATATATGTCTGTAGGCCTATTAATCTCCAAGCTGTCGAAGTATAATCACATGTAAAAAATAAATGGTTGCTTGTTTCTTCCTCCGTACAACAACGGTTGCAATTTGGATTTACCATAATATTATGATGTCTTAAATTTTATGATACATCAATTACTTTCGATGCTAATCTCCATAAGAAATGTTGTAGTTTAGGAGCAATGTTAAGCTTCCAAATACATGTTGCAATATCTGGATATGTCGCTAACGGTGGTAGAGGTTCTTCGTCATCCAACCAGATATGTGATGCTAGCCAAAAGCCAGACTTGACCGAGTAATTTCTATCAGCATTATAGGCTCATATATGGTCATATGTGAGTTTCTCCATTGTTATGATGTTCCTTCTGATTCTAATTTCATGCCACGAAAGATAATCCTCAAAACTCTACTCCATCAAAAAACTTCTTCTTTTGAACTCTCTAAATCTTTCTCTCTCTCTCTCTCTGAGAAACACCATTGAAACTCAACCAATCTGAAATCGACATTTGATTTTTTCTTCTTAAAACCAAGCACTCTGCAAATTTCAGCGACTTCTCATCGTCAAAACCTTCTCGGCACCGTCGACAAAGTAGCCAGTGAATCGCTACCCACAAAGCTTATTTCTTCGACCTCTTCTGATATTTTATGGAACTCACGGTTCGTGCTACCGGAGAGCTTCTTCATCACAAAATTTTTCTTCTAAATTCCATAGAGAACCAATTTCTTAAGCCTCTGATTTAATCTTCTCAATTCGACAGACCCAAAATGAAAACCTATATATGTCCAATCCAACATCTTTTCCTCTTTCTCATCTACTTGTGTCAATTTGAAAGTTCTTCCCTCCTATTTGGTATGAAAAGGTACAACTAAGACAGTGGTAGTGATATATGCGGAATCGAATCCCAACTCTAAATCAGGTTCGTCTTTCTTATTCTTTTGGGTTTCATTCAACTGGATTCGATTTTTGTGTAGAGTTGGATTTTGGATGTTAATGGTTGTGTTATAACTTCGTAGAACTTGTGTTATGGCTGTTGTCGAAGAAATTGAGACTCATCCGGTACCGGAAATGTATGCAAACTTGCCTCTAGAACCGTCGGGAGTGAATGATGATGGTAATCGGTTAATACTGTGGCGGAAGCCAACATATATCGAGGAGGAAGACCAGCCATTGCAACCTGAGAGAATGTTCTTTGGTACAACTGAGTACAACAAGGTAATCAAGTTGGCAACAAGGTGCTATATCCACACAGCAGTGGAGAAATTGGAGTCTTTAGGACTTGAGCCTGACGAGCTGAGTTGGTTTACAGAGCATCCGCAGTTCAAGCATTTTTGGCACATGCATAGGGACCCATATCATAAGGTGATGGGTATGTGGATGCTTCTTCTTCGGACGGCAAATACGAATAAGAGGAAAGAATGTTGGTTTATTTTTAATAGAGTTCCCATCCACTATTCCCTCAGAGAACATGCACTCCTATATGGATTGGACTGTCGTCCGTATCCAGAAGATGACTTTGAGAGTATGGGAAGTGATGAGTTCAAGTGTCGGCATTTTAAGAAAGGAACCGTCCCCTCAATTATTGATGTTGAAGAAAATCTCGTCAAGATGCGAGCTTCTCCAAATCGTTTGAAAATGTGTGTCGTGTACTTCTTAGCTAGCATAATAAGTGGAAAGTCAAAGACCGGCCCGAAAGCACCATCTGTGGAGCCGCTCTTTCTTAGGATTGTAAACGATCTTGAAGCGTGTCGAACATTCCCATGGGGGCGGTTTTCCTTCGAAGTGAATATGAAGAAAATTGATCATACAATGAAGCATTTCAATGGGGTCATTGAAACAGATTCATGGACCTTTCCAAGCTTTGTTACTCCGTTGGAGGTAAGTAATCATTTTCTTGTTTATATGATTTTATGATTTTATTTTTAATTTGGTGTGTTATTTGTAGATTTTAGCTTTTGAGGCAATCCCAAATCTGAAGATCAAATTTAGAGAAGATGTTAGAAGAGCAGAGAGGGATTGTCCTCGGATGTGCAAACAAAAGTGGCGACCATTCGCAGATTCGCAGATTCGCAAATTCGCAATTCGCAAAAATTCGCAAAAAATCGCAATTCGCAATTCGCAGGGATGCGTTTTGCAAAACATTCGCGAATTCGCAATTTTAAATTTAATATATTTATGGGATGCGTTTCATTAATGAATTACTATAATAAATTTTTAAATTTAATATATTTATATTTTGGTTTTTTTATTTTTAATATTTCATATGTGTAATAAATTATTAATGTTATAAGTTTCTTTTGTATAATAAATTTGGTTCTTTTATTTTTAATATTTCATATGTGTAATAAATTAATAATGTTATATGTTTCTTTTGTAAAATAAATTTAATTGTTTTTATTTATAATATTTCATATGTGTAGTAAATTATTAATGTTATAAGTTTCATATGTAAAATAAAATTTGTTAATATTATAAGTTCATTATTTTGTTAGATGGTAATTCTAACAAAAAAAAGCTTTTCTACGGGTCTAAATGGTAACCAAAAAAACAAATGTGCAAATTCAGCTTGATTCAGCAATTCAGCAATTTGCAATTCGCAATTCGCAGTTACCATTTGCATTAATAAAATTCGCAAATTCATGATTCGCGCATTCGCGCATGTTACCATTTAGATCCTTACTGTATCAAACTGGCTAAAATTAGTTCCAATATTTCTCCAGATTGCGCGGTGTACTGTTTCCAAGCATGGATGACTTTCACACGGATTCGCCAACCTGTCTTGAAAGGTTTCACATATGAAAGGTTAGAGAAACCGAGGTTAGTTTGTGAAACAATAAAATTCATTTTAAAATAAATCGGGCAGCCGGTAGAGAAACAAAGAAATTTTTTTGGTAATTGATTAGGTTGGGGTGTCAGATTGTTTGTGTATTTATACATGAAGAATATCTTAAGAGTATTGATAGATATTAGAGCTTTTTAATTTACTTAATATCTTTTAGAGAATATGAGAGAATATTTTGTTAGATATTGACATCTTTGATTATTGGTTTATGATAGATTTGGAAATTAAATGTGTATATATTGAATAATACTATAATAGAGAGCTCTTAAATTAGGGCGAGGATGAGATTTGATTTACTGAATATATCTTCTAATTGTTTCAGTAATTATGGCTTAATTAATACATAGCCCAAATATAGGTCAAAAAGAATTTGTTTCTGGATATTCAGTTTTATGCGATTTTGGTTTGATATAATTAGTTTAAATCGGTTTAAATGCGAATATTCAGAAGATTTGTTTCTGATTTGTGGTTAGATTGAAACTAATAGTAGAAATGCCAATATACAGAATATTTATTTTTGGCTACAGTTAAGTTTAGATATCCATAATTTGTTGGGTCATTTAAATGCCATGATGATTATTTGCTTAGTGGAATTGAGTTTGAGAATATTCAGAATGTTTTGGTGTTAAACGTGCTCTTTTGAATATGACCGTCAATATTTTATTAGAAACCGGTTATACATGTCATACCAAATTCTAATTTCAATTCCATTATCTTTAGGATTAACATTTGATTTTATGTATCTTTTGACAGAAAAATATTTATCAACTTTGATATCAAAAATATCAGAGAGCAATCATCAAATCAAAATACAACAATATACATGTAAGCCTAATTCGAGTTTGAAATTATCAAAATACAACAATATACATGTAAGCCTAATTCGACCCGGCGTAGAATTCTCATATACATGTAAGCCAAATACAACAATATACATGTAAGCCTAATACAACAATATACATGTAAGCCACAAAATATAAGACTCGAGATTTTCATTTTCTTTCATCTAATCGAAATCAAATTACAGTAAGTCATGTCATATAGAGAGCAAGCATCAATTCAGCATATTCTCTGTTTCAATATTTGATTAAATCTTAACAGAAATAGTATCAATCTGTATTTTGTTATGTAAGATAATTTTCATATGTTAATTAATATTTAATAATCTTATACTTTGTTCTCCTATTCATAATTTAATATTTAATATCAATATCATAACTTTTATTTTAAATTTCATAAATAAAGTATATGTTTTTTCAGAAAATGTACGTTACTATAATATTTGATTTATCGATTTGGCAAGTTGAATAAGTTTAGTTTATTATTTTATTTAACTAAATAAAAAAAGCTGGAAAAAAATCATATGCTAATTAATGTTTGGAAAAGAATGAAAATATTCTAATCAGATTAAAAACGATTATGGAAATATTCTTTTTAGTTTTTTTTAATAAAATATTTTTGTTTGGAAACAGGATTAAAAAAGTAGGGATAGTAGTTATCCGGAATGGGAATAGACTAAAATTGAAAAATTTCCCTGTTTGGACACAAATGTTCCTCTGTTTTAATAGTATACATGATTTTTTTTTATAATGAAAATAAAATAAGTGAATATTATTCTCCTAAGGAACAAAATTACAAATTAGGAAGCAGGAGGGATGTATTTATTTTTGTTATACATGACAAAAAGACCTTTCCATTTGGTCGTTGAGGGGTTTGGGCCTCAATTGACATATAAACAGGCCCATAATCAAACGACTTCGCTTTTAAGCAAGTATATTGATACGGGTTTTTATACCCGACCCATTTCAGTCGGACCTTATCCTCTTCCTCACTCTAACAATCTTGTTGCTTGAGAACATATATTTTTTGTCTTTCAAACTTTAGGACATATTGTTTAGACTGAATTTTTGGAGTTAAGCTCATTTCCTCTGCCTTCGACAATCAATAAGACGTTTTATGATAATTTGACAAGATGATAACTGAACGGCTTGCCGTATTACATATCTTAGACGAGTATATATACAAGCAATAGGAACCCTAAGGTTAACGACAAATAAGGAAATACATATATACTATGGAATATTGATAAATCCATTCTCTAATACTCCCCCTCAAGTTGGCGCATGAAAATCGCGAATGCCCAACTTGCCACGAAGATACTCAAACGCCGAGATTTCAAGTGCTTTCGTGAAAATGTCAGCTTTCTGTTCCGAGGTGTGAATCTTGAATGTGACGAGTGCTCCCTTGACGATCTCATCTCGAACATAGTGACAATCCGACTCAATATGCTTCGTGCGTTCATGGAATACGGGATTCGCTGCGATGTGAAGAGCATCTTGGTTATCGCAAAACATCTTCATAGGTTGGCCCGGAGATTCACCAAAGGTAGTAAGTAGCTCACAGATCCACTTCAACTCCGAGCACGTAAAGGACATACCCCGATACTCAGCTTCTGCGGAAGACTTGGAAACCACGTCTTGTTTCTTAGTTTTCCATGCAATCGCGGAATCACCAACCATAACAACATATCCGGTCACCGATCTCCTTGTCATCGGGCAGGATGCCCAATCAGAATCGCAATAGCTCGAGATGCTAAGATCACTATCCGCCGCATAAAAAAGTCCTTGGCCCGGGTGGCCTTTGAGATATCGAACCACCCGCAAGGCTGCATACCAATGCTTCAAACGAGGCTGATGTAAAAACTGAGCCAACAAATGCACAGCATACGTAAGCTTCGGTCTCGTAATAGCCAAATAAACCAAATGACCCACCAAACGTCGATACCGTTCCGGAGTATCAAAGAAATCACCTTCATCAACCGCAAGTTTGTGATTTTCCACAAGCAGAGTAGCAACATGTCTCCCTCCTAATAACCCGACTTCATTTATAATATCCAATGCATACTTCCGTTGAGACAAATAAATACCTTCCGGAGAGCGTGCCACTTCAATGTCAAGAAAATATTTCAAAGCACCCATATCTTTCATATGAAAACATTGGCTCAAGTAGCCTTTAAATCGAAAAATCGCCTCTGCGTCATTACCACCAATGAGCAAATCATCGACATACACAATCACATACAGATGTAGTTGGCCGCGTGATAAATGAAACAACGAATAATCCTTGTAAGATTGTTTAAATCTGTAGCCGAGAAGTGCATTAGAAAGTTTAGAAAACCAACATCGAGGCGCTTGTTTTAAACCATAGAGTGATTTTCGGAGCTTCAAAACTTTATTTGGACCCGAACTACGAAAACCCGGTGGAAGTTTCATATAAACCTCTTCCTCTAAATCACCGTGAAGGAAGGCATTATGAACATCCATTTGATGAACTTCCCACTTCTTAACCGCTGCCACTTTAAAAAACATACGTACCGTAGTCATTTTGACGACCGGCGCAAAGGTTTCTTTGTAGTCTTGTCCCTCTTTTTGCCGATTACCAAGAGCAACAAGACAAGCTTTGTGACGTTCAATCGTTCTGTCAGAATTGAACTTTAATTTGAACACCTAACGACATCCAATCGCAATCTTACCCGCTGGCAAATCCTCAACATCCCACGTGTGCTGTTCTTCTAACGCTCCCATCTCATGAGATACAGCATCCCGCCACACTTGAAGTTGCATTGCTTCATTAAAGGATTCAGGTTCATAACCAGCTGTGACCGCAGCAAGAAAAACCACATGCGACGCTGAAAAATGCACAAGTGACATAATTAGCTATGGGGTAGTGAACCGTACCTTGTTGTGAAGATGCATATGTTGTATGAGAGTGCGAGGGGTTTATTGTGGCCTGAGCAGAATACATAACATAGTCTTGTAACCGAGTTGACTGTACACGTTGGCGTTCACTTCTTCTCGGTGCTACGGGAACAACAACAGAATCTGGGAGAGAAGAAGATGACTCGCCTATCACCGGAGGAGCAACATCCTCCGCAACGCTCCCCCTAACGACCAACAGTGCATCAACTGAAGCTGGTACTATCTGAAACTCGACGAAATCATCATCACAGAAAGAGGGGATGGCCGGAACCATAATGCATAATATTTTTATTTAAAGGTTTTCTGGTGCTTCTTTTTTTTAAAAAATTCGTAACAAATGCAGATCTAGAGAGACATCATGCCAGCTGATATTCCGATTAGTACTACAAAGTCGTAACTCATTATATATATCCATTAAACCAAATACATACGCTCCTACTCTGAATCATGCAACATATGCTTATCCAAAGGCATTTAAACCACAATATGAGCACATGCATTGCTATAAAACACAAGAGGTTACATCAAAAGCGTACCGTGAATAGTTTGAGTAGCCATGAAACGAGCCGCCAGCATCCGAATCTTTACCATCCCCTCTTTTCCTGGTATCCGAATCAGGATAAGCATTAGGCAAGCTCTGACCTCTTTAGTAAGATCTCAAAACTGATAGACCATCACCAACGTCTAACTCACCAATACCACCCATATGGCTCGACTGCAACTAATCATGGCTCAACCCACCATGGGTTTGGGCACTCGCCAACATTGGATACATGTAACCTCCTCCGGCTGCTGCTGCTAAAGCTGGATTCTCCAACATTCCAGTTACATAAACCGTATGGTATTGGTTCCCTAGCATAAACGGCGATGCAGCCATTCCACCACCGGTAAATACTTGTTGCCCATATTCACCGGACCCGCCTGGTGATTCCCCTTTCCCGACGACACATGCCCCATTGAAGCAAGCTGGCATGTTGCCGTTGGATTAAGAATCCTCTTCTTCGGCTCCTTAAGCGGCTTTCTTGCTCCTTTCTTCGTCCGAAATCTTTAGCCTTGCCCCTTGTAATTCATGAGATTGAATCCGCGATCATTTCTATTCCAAAACGAACCATCGCTGGAAGAGTCTTGTTTATATGTTATATATATTTTATAATTTGTGTTTAGTAAAATATGGTTTTTTTTTTTAGTTTAACAAATACAACCTAATTCGAGATAGAGGCCATTTGATGAATTTGTTTTATTACTGTATAATTAATTTGTGTTCTCCAATTTTCTTTATTATTAAACTAAAATAAATATATAAAATAAAACAATGAGTTTATAATATTGTGATGAGCCCATGTGTGTTTACAAATAAAACTGTTTGACTTTCATCTTCTTGTAATCTATTTGCCTTCTTTTCTAGGGTTTGCATCCGTCTCCCCCAAACTTTGAAACCATTCACTATGTGTTACCACCATGTTCTGATGCGGCCATTGATTCATAGAATTCTTTATCACCATCGAAGAGTCTTATGACATAACAATTTTCTTTGAAAATTTTATGTGTAACGCTTCTAACGGTTTGAATAACTTCATAGCTCATATAATTTATTTTGTGATTTATCATCATTCGTAGATAATATAGCTCACATGCTGATGAATTAATGTAAAATATCTTATCGGTGCTCTTTCATCTTAGTCGTGTTTTTTTATCCTAAACAAATATTGTAGGAAACTCGTCATATGTTAGACTGTTTGCATGCCAAATTTCTTTCTTGTGCAACTATAAATAAGATACTTAAAATTTTATGTGTAACGCTTCTAACGGTTCGAATAACTTCATAGCTCATATAATTTCTTTTGTAATTTATCATCATTCGTAGATAATATAGCTCACATGCTGATGAATTAATGTTAAATGTCTTATCGGTGCTCTTTCCTCTTAGTCGTGTTTTTAATCCTAAACAAATATTGTAGGAAACTCGTCATATGTTAGACTGTTTGCATGCCAAAAAGTAGCCAAATTTTGTTTCTTGTGCAACTATAAATAACATACTTAAAATAATCAACACTTGCAATAATATACATAATACATATGTTAAGTTTGTATTTAAAAGAACAATTTAACATACCTTTGAATGTAGACAGAATTTGTTATATGAATAGAATAACAACCATTAAGTGAGTATTTTTTTTTCCATATATATTAAATGTTTTAAGTTAATTTTGTCTTCTTGTTTTTCATAGATACATTTTAGATATATGAATAACATGAATTTAGACTTGTTTTAGTTATTTTTTGCTTTAAAATTATCATAAATGCATAAACATTGATTATTTTCTCAATTATTTGATAATTAAAAAAAACTGAACAATAAAAGGGGGGGGGGGGCAAGTATCAGCCCTGAAGAGCCTCATTCACTCTTTTTAAGGTAGATTTTCTTATCTTTAATAATTTTAAAAAAAAATAGAATTTGGAAACTTTCTTAATTTTGAATATTGATTTGGACCAATAAAATTACCCTTTTAAATTCTATGTGGACTCCATCCTTAGTGAAAGCTAAATTTACTATTTTGCTTTTTTTTAATTGAAATGGTTGTACACAAAAAAATGTAACTTAAAAGTTTTTATAGATATGTGACAAAAATTTAGATGCTAATGTAGGGGGAAATATATGTCTGTATACATATGTAAAGAAATTTTACTATTTTATTTGTTCTTAGTTATTTATATAATTGAAACCTCTAATTTCAATTTAAAATATTTCTTAATTTAATATCATGTTAGTTTTTTTATTATTAATATAATTTCATACATAATTTCCTTATCTTTATTTATTTTAAAAAATAATAAAAATTGAAAAATTTCTTAATTTTCAATATTGATTTGGACCAATCCAATTAATTTTTTAAAGCTGATGTGGACCTCCTGAACATTTTATAGCCTCATATATAATTTTTATACATAAGTTCCTTATCTTTATTTCTATATAATTTCCTTATCTTTATGTCGATCTCATTTCCCACCACCTCAAAAACATTATTTCTAACATTCTGACGATTTTTGATAATGATATTCTTATGTAAGAGCATCTCTGTTGATTCGTAAATCACACAAAAAGGGGTAAAACAGTACTTTAATTGGAATCTCGTTTTATTGATCAAGAATCGGCGTTACAACAGAGTTTAGTAAGATTGCAAAGATGGAGAACTTGAGATCGGTAAGTAGCTTTCTTGAATTCTCTCTGGTCTCTGCGGAAGTTGTGGATTCCCTCAATGAATGAGCCTCCTCCTCTATTTATAATGTCTTGGAGGCGGTTGAAAGGAAGATTTCTCCTTTTCCGAGTTCGATTAGGAAAAGGAAATCTTCCGGTTTTCTCTCCGAGATAAGGATAAGTTCCTGATATCTCGAAGAGTCGACCAAATAGAATATTTCCTTTTCCGAGATCGGTGGAAAAAGGGGAATATTCCGGTTTCGTCTGTTGTAACGGGCCGGGCTTGTGATGGGCCTAGATCGGTAGCCTTGATGGGCTTTCAGCGAGATTCCGAGCTCGGCCCAATGTTTTCGGGCCGACTTGTCTTTGATCCGAACCATCGTAGACCGGTCTCGACTGAACCGATCTCGGTTCGAACCGAGTTAAACCAGGGGGTGCTAATCCCCCCTCTAACA
>PKML01056623.1:369079-394065 GCA_002933935.1 Eutrema yunnanense | reverse complement strand
TGGACCTTGGATCGCATGTCCTGTAATTGGGCCTGGACCTTCGCGAATTCCATGTTCATGGCGACCTGATCCGAGATATGGAGTTCCGAATTAGCTGCGGACCTCCTAGTTGGTGGATCGGTCGTATCTGGGAGTTGAGTGTCGGTTAGGTCGGGTAAGAGATTCCGGCGTAGTGCGTTTTCGGGGGTGATTAGATTTGGATCGGGGGTGCCGATCTGATTACGACGCTCAAAGTGGGATGCAATTAGCGAGGCGATCCGCTCTTCGTTCTTTTTGTTGATTTCTGCGAACTGCGCCGCCATGGCCTCCAGAAAGGTGGTCGGGTCCGTGAAAACTGGGGCAGCTGGAGGTGGTGGAAGAGTCCTTGGAGGATTGGTCTGAGTATCATCTCCAGTTGGTAAGATTGGAGGAAGTCCTCCTTCGGTTGTCGGTAGCTCGGTACCAGTTGGGTTAGGTTCGTCAGTCCGAGGGTTTCGGTCATCGTTATCCGAGCTGTTAACGTTGACTACGGTGGTGTCGATCGGAAGAACCATTGCCGAACTCAATCAAACGATATCCGAAAGTACTGTTCTAATCCATCCCCACAGTCGGCGCCAATTGTTGATTCGTAAATCACACAAAAAGGGGTAAAACAGTACTTTAATCGGAATCTCGTTTTATTGATCAAGAATCGGCGTTACAACAGAGTTTAGTAAGATTGCAAAGATGGAGAACTTGAGATCGGTAAGTAGCTTTCTTGAATTCTCTCTGGTCTCTGCGGAAGTTGTGGATTCCCTCAATGAATGAGCCTCCTCCTCTATTTATAATGTCTTGGAGGCGGTTGAAAGGAAGATTTCTCCTTTTCCGAGTTCGATTAGGAAAAGGAAATCTTCCGGTTTTCTCTCCGAGATAAGGATAAGTTCCTGATATCTCGAAGAGTCGACCAAATAGAATATTTCCTTTTCCGAGATCGGTGGAAAAAGGGGAATATTCCGGTTTCGTCTGTTGTAACGGGCCGGGCTTGTGATGGGCCTAGATCGGTAGCCTTGATGGGCTTTCAGCGAGATTCCGAGCTCGGCCCAATGTTTTCGGGCCGACTTGTCTTTGATCCGAACCATCGTAGACCGGTCTCGACTGAACCGATCTCGGTTCGAACCGAGTTAAACCAGGGGGTGCTAATCCCCCCTCTAACAATCTCCATTAGTGAATCCCTTGTTGGGGTTCATATGATTTTTTTAATATTTATTTTTTGATTTGTGAATAATTAAGAACCTCTAGTATTTTTCTCCTCCATTGGTGAACCCCAAAATTCTTAAGAATAAAAATATTATTTTTTAGAAAATATTTATTTGAAATATATATATTTTTTATGAAATATATATGTATGAAATATATATGTTCTTTGGAATTGTACGAAATTTTTAGCTGGAAATTTTTTATGAAATATATATGTATGAAATATATATGTAGGAAATTTTTAGCTCGAAAACAATTAGCAAAATCTTCTTAGGAACAGAATATAGTTCTCTTAAGTTGTATTCACACCAAGGTGAAAGAAGTATAACAATGCTTGTACTGAAAATTGTAACTATAACAATGCTTATACTGAAACATGTAACTATAACAATGCTTATACTGAAAATTGTAGCCAAAAATTATCCATCAACAGATGAGAGCAAGACCGGAAAAGATCCAATATGAATTCTTTATTCGTAAGGTTTTGTAACACATTGTATGTACACTGAATCGACTCTCTGAACTGTGAGGATCTCCCTCTTGGATAAGCTCTTTTAGCTTGCCAACTTTTTCGGATTGTGTATAAATCTCATCCAATTAGTAAAAGAACGAAGCAATTGATGCAGAAAACAAAAAAGGCTCGAGAACACTATCCAATTCCAGTCCAAATATCTCCCACAGCCCCATTGCTTCATCCATTCTTTTACTCTTTGCTAAGGATACTATAAGGTACATAAACACATCGGGTTGGTACCATTCCTGCTTCTGGATCACCTCGAACATCTGCAAGTTCAAGAAGCCAATCATTGACAACACAAATGAAATGCATGAACTAAGAAATACAAGCCCATTTTGATTTATTTTTAATCTGTTTTTGCATATGAAAGTGGGCCAAAATCGGTTAAGAACCTCCAATGGAGGTGGTCTAATGTGGTTAGTAATTTAGAAATAATGATGTCCAGGCATTGGCAGGTCGGGAAGATGCTTATTTTATCTCACACCACAACTGGATAGGTGTTGCTGATGGAGTCTCTATGTGGTCCTTTGAAGGTACATTTACGTATTTTTCACATAGTTTTCCAATTTTTTTTGCAGAAACTCAGTCACTTGGTATTTGTTCTTGCCGAATATACGTTTGGTTCATCTTTCAGGAATCAATAAGGGAATGTATGCTCAAGAACTCATGAGCAACTGTCAGAAGATTATTTCTGATGAAACTGCTAAGATAAGTGAACCGGTTCAAGTTCTCCATACAAGTGTCAATGAGACTAAGTCCCCTGGATCGTCGACAGCTTTGATTGCTCATCTTGACAATAATGTGAGACTTGGTCCATAACATATATATATTTCACTTGCAATCCTTTTGGGTAATAATAAAAGAGCGTGGAGATAGTCAGTCTATGATCATATCAATTAGCAGTCCAACTTCGTAGCGGAAAGGAAGGAGCTATGGGAAGATTTACGCAGTCATCAAGACTCACCATTGTTTAGGAATAAGCCTTGGTTGATCTTTGGAGATTTTAATGAGATATTGGATAGTGGGGAGCACTCGGAATTTGCTGATAATCCAATTATACCACTGGGTATGAGAGACTTCCAAGACTTAGTCCGCTATAATTCTCTCATGGACTTAAAGTATCATGGTCCTCTACACACATGGAACAATAAGAGAGATGAAGGGATCATTTGCAAAAAACTTGATCGGGTTTTAATGAGCGATACATGGTATGATCTATACCCCCAATCTTATAGTGTCTTCGAAGCGGGGGGATGCTCGGATCATTTGAGATGTCGCATTCAGATTGAAGCAGAAAAAGAAAAAATTAAACGCCCTTTCAAATTCACAAATGCTGTAGCGGAGTGCTCTGAATTTCTGCCGTTGTTGACTGAATTTTGGAAAGACACAGAGGTCCTATTCAAATCTACCTCAGCAATGTTTCGCTTTTCCAAAAAACTGAAGGTCCTAAAATCCGAGTTACGAAGACTCAGCAAACAACAGCTTGGAGACCTGCAAAAACGAACGAAACAAGCATACGAGGAGCTTTGCGAAAATCAGATAAGGACGATGCAGGCTCCGTCTCCATCTGCGATGATCGATGAACGCAGATCCTTTGAAAAATGGCAACGACTTGCAGAGATTGAAGAGAAATTTCTCCGTCAAAGGTCCAAGGTGCATTGGCTGAAAGTAGGAGACGGAAACAATAGGCATTTCCATACGGCAGCAAGAATTCGAGAGATCCGAAACTCCATTAGAGAGATCAAAAAACCAGATGGCACTATTGCTACATTTCAGAATGAAATAAAGGAAGAAGCAGAGAGATTTTTCAACGAGTTCTTATCTCGAACAATTGCAGATTATCAAGGGATATCGGAAGAGGCCCTTCATGAGCTGTTGGGATTTGAATGCAGTGAAATGGACGCAGAACTTCTTTGTAAAACAGTCACAGAGGAAGAAGTGAAAGGAGTATTATTCGCAATGCCGGGAAACAAAGCTCCTGGGCCTGATGGATATACGAGTGAGTTTTTCAAAGAAGCATGGTCGATCTTGGGGAAAGATTTCATCGTCGCGACACAGTCTTTCTTTGAAAAAGGATTCTTGCCCAAAGGAGTTAACTCTACTATACTGGCACTTATACCGAAAACAACAGAGTCCATCGAGATGAAAGACTATCGCCCGATATCGTGCTGCAATGTTCTATACAAGGTAATCTCAAAGATCCTTGCAAATCGTTTGAAAATATTACTCCCGAGATTTATTGCACCGAACCAATCAGCCTTCGTCAAGGACCGGCTACTAATGGAAAATGTTCTTCTAGCCTCAGAACTGGTCAAGAACTACCATAAAGAAACGATATCATCTCGATGTGCTCTAAAGATAGACATTTCCAAAGCTTTCGACTCAGTGCAATGGCCATTTCTCCTCTCCACGTTGTCTGCAATGAAACTGTCGGAGAAATTCATACACTGGATAAAACTTTGCCTCACTACTGCATCCTTTTCGGTTCAGATTAACGGGGAGTTAGCGGGATATTTTCGAAGCAATAGAGGTTTACGTCAGGGCTGCTCACTATCACCTTATCTGTTTGTGATTAGTATGAATGTACTCTCGAAAATGCTGGACAGAGCAGCTTCATCTCGCATTATCGGGTATCATCCCTACTGCCAGGACCTCAATCTCACGCATCTATGTTTTGCAGATGATCTTCTAGTTTTTGCGGATGGAAAGAAAAGTTCGATTGAAGGGATTCTAGAGGTTTTTAGAGAATTTGCAGCTTTCTCGGGTCTGAACATCAGCCTTGAAAAATCAACGATTTACATGGCTGGAATTCCAGAGGTGGTACAAACAATAATCCTTGACCAATTTCCCTTTGACTCAGGAACTCTACCGGTGCGTTATCTGGGGCTCCCACTCCTCACAAAAAGAATGACAGTTCACGACTACAACCCACTACTCGAACAAATACGAAGGCGCATCAGTGGTTGGACTGCCAGATTTTTATCCTTTGCGGGCCGGCTTCAGCTCATAGGATCGGTGATACATAGTTTGACAAACTTTTGGATCTCTGCTTTCCGTTTACCCAAAGCTTGCATCGACGAAATTGAAAGATTATGCTCAGTATTTCTTTGGTCGGGGCCAGAATTAAAACCCAAAAAAGCAAAACTCGCATGGAAAGAAGTCTGTAAGCCACGAGAAGAGGGAGGTTTGGGACTTCGTCCAATAGCGGAGGTGAACAAGGTGAGTTGTCTGAAGTTAATCTGGAGAATTCTCTCATGTCACTCCTCACTATGGGTAAATTGGATTCGTCGATATCTAATCCGCAAAGGTTCGATTTGGACGGTAAAGTACACTTCCTCGCTTGGCTCTTGGACGTGGAAGAAACTTCTCAAATACCGGGAGCTTGCGAAGCCGCTTACCCAAGTAACGATTCAGAATGGTAAGACAACCTCTTTCTGGCACGATCAATGGACATCACGAGGAAGATTGATCGAACTGACAGGCACGAAGGGTTGCATCGACCTGGGCATTCCAATTGCCTCCTCTGTCCAATGGGTACTGCATTCTCATCGACGGAGACGGCATCGCTCGATGTTACTAAATGAAATCGAAGACATCATCGAATCCCAGAGACGAAGAGGAGCGGCGCAAGATGATGATGAGGTTTTATGGAAAAGACGAGATGATAGCTTTCGGCCGCTATTCAATTCAAAGGAAACATGGAGCTTGATACGCGAGGCGCATCCCATAAAGACTTGGTGGAAGGGAATATGGTTTCAATATGCCACTCCTAAATTTACTTTTGTTGCGTGGCTTGCCATACACAATCGCCTCGCGACAGGGGACAGAATGGCTAAATGGAACACGGGAGCCAATTCAGCATGCGTTTTTTGTCAAGACCCACTTGAGAATAGAAGTCACCTCTTCTTCGCCTGCGCACACTCGAAGGAAATATGGGGAAACCTAACCCGAAAACTGCTGACACAAGGCGATACGAGTCAATGGGAAACGGTACTTGGTTCATTAATAGATGCATCGCAAGACAAGATTCGGCTATGGCTTCTTCGATACGTCTTTCAGCTCACTATCTACACGATTTGGTGGGAAAGAAACAAGCGTCGTCATGGTGAATCACCTACTCCAAACCAACGACTCATTCAAAGCATAGACAAGCAAGTACGGACTCGACTGACATCCATCCGTAGCTTAGGCGATAAACGATACGAAGGTGGTATGGAAGCTTGGTTCGATTCGCGATGACTTAGAGATTTGTTTTCTTTTTTGGCCTCTTTCATTATGCCCGTAGGAAAAACTCCACAATTACTCTCTAACTGATGTAACACTCGTTGTAAAAACGGTTTTTTGGTTTGAATAAATTTGACATTCAATTNAAAAAAAAAAAAAAAAATAGCAGATGAATGGTTTATCTAAACCAGAATATATGCCTCTTCCTCTGCGACTGTAAAATGTAAATAATGGAGAATTGGAGAGAGAGAGAGAGAGAGAGAGACATTACAACATTTTTCTGGTTTTTCCAATTTTCTAATGAAATGATGTACACTGTGACTGGAGTAAAATGCCTTTCCTGACTCCTGAGCTACAGGTATTGATACAACAAACGGGTAAACAAGTTTCGGTTCGATTGATTATAATTTTTTTTGGGTATGAAACCGGTTCAGGTAATGGCTAAAACGTATGGTCTACAAAATGCAAGTTTATGGGATCTGCTAATATTTAGAATTTAAGAGGTTCGTTGACACTGCTAATGTATTTTTTATTTAAAAGTAGAAATTAAACAGCTTTAGAAGTCGAGATCATGCTGTTTTACACCTACGACATCCTTAAGAAATATCTTAATGGGAAAACTCCCTCACAAGCTCACGTTAATTTGGATTTGGACATCCCAAACATCTGCGAGATTCACCACGAGCGTTGGCACCACGAGCAGCTCCGGCTCAGCCATCCTCGCACATGCCTGTTGTAAGTGGTACAAGATCTCTGTCTTCAGATCCATTGAAGCTGCAAACGTCATACTACCACCATCTACAAGCACTTCCAGCAACTGAGGAAAAAAAAAGAAAATGAAAGAGACATAGAGGAGGTTAAAACCAAGCATCCATATTGATTCTTGTAACCCAATGTCCTGTGAAAGATGTACCTTTTGAAGCCAAGAAACGCAGAGAGGGTAGAATCTGGGAACAAGCAGAAGCTGAGTGATGAATCTAAGAACTTTGTTTCCAATTTCATCTGATAAATGGTCAAGAGCAGCAGGTCCTGTGCGGAACATGAGAATGATGATGACACGCTGGTCACCGGCGCCAAAGGCTTCTGCATAAGCAGAATCAATGCCATGGACTCTGAGTGCACGTACTACGTTTCCCCACATTGTGCATGTCCGCTTGCATTCAGCTTCAGAGACAGAGACGACAGTATATGGCACTTCACGTGTAGCTTCATCCTTAGCCATGTCGAAGGGATCTGCAGATCTCATGGCACTGAGACGACCGAGCCCTAATTCTTCCTCATCATTGTTTTTACGTCTACTAGGGAATACTATTTCCACGGATTGCCTTGTCGCTAGCCTTTCATCCTCCTCATCATTGTTTTTACGTTTACGAGGGAATACTACTTCCGTGAATTGCATTCTTTGGGAAAACTCTTTGGCCATTATGGCAGGTGCTTCATTCTTCAACATGGCTAACGCTCCTTGTTGAGAGTGTGGAACCATCGGATGACTCCTTTTCCATTAGATCAACAAGAGCAGGTCTTTTTACCTCGATCTTTGATTGTCTGGAGATATTTTTCCATGACTGCAGCGCCTTTGTCACACTTTCCCTAACAGATTGAATCTGTCCAAGAAAAAAAATCAAATCATTCAACTAAACTGTCTTTGAAGAAGATCACGCAATAGCTACCTTGTCAAACCAAGAGTTCTCAAGCAAGGCAAGAGTGAAATCTGTTTTGTCCCTGGTCAAGCTGCTTGAATGCAATGCCAATGCAGTCAATGTATCAGCCGCAGCCTTTCGTGTTACCCAATCCGTACTTGCAAGGCAATCATGGATACTTTCCAGCAATGACTCCAAGCTCTGAGGCGCAATAGCTCCCACCTGAACAAGAGTTTTAGCTCTTTAGTTGTCGTTTTCAAAGAAAATTGTCGGATTAAGACTAAACCTCAAGCAGTGAAACTCAAGCATCTACCTGAGACAGAGTTGAGACAAGGAGCAAAAGGGAAGCCTTAGCAGAGAAACTGGGATGGCTAAGCAGCTTGGAGATTATAGGGCAAAGATTCTGGAAAGACTCAATAGGAGGACTGGGCGCTGATTCCACCACCCTAGCCATACAAATTGCAGCTCCAGATTGGACCACTTTGTTCCGCTGTCTCATTGCCTTAGTTTTAAATTGCGCTAGGCCCCGTAAGGCGACATGTTGATGCAGGCCCGGGTCAATATTATTAGGGGGCCTAGGGAAAAAAAAAAATTTGGACCCTTATTAATTTTTTTTTTTTACGTGTTATACTAAAAAAAAATTTTTTAAAAAATTGTGTAATGTTTTTGTATAATTGTTTTATAAAAAATACATATAAAATAATTTTATGGGTTTTTTTAATCTAAATTTTATTATTTTATTTGTTTTCTAATAAAAAAAATATATAAAAAAAATCGGGGCCCTTAATTATTAGGACACGGGGTTGGGCCCTGGGGCGGTCGCACCCCTTGTCCCCTATGTTAAGCCGGGCCTGTGTTGATGATTAGTGCCTCACGCCTAGGCGCTAAAAAGCGCTCGCCTTTGAGAAAAAAGGCGCCGCTTTTGTTCCGTCAATGTTCACGGCAACATTTATCGTTTACTCTTTTTATGTTAGTCTTCATAAATAAATATTATAAAATTTAGAATAAAACTTATATAATAAAACAGCAAAAGGTTTCAAAACAAACTCCAATGTCTAAGCCAAACAAAAAAAAAACTGAAACACTAGAAATCGATATCATCATCATCATACTCATCCTCCTCCCCTTCACCTTGATTATCGTCATTTTCTCCAAAATTCTCTTCCAAATCATCATCATCATCATTAACTAATGACATAATTTTAGAATACGGCTTACGAAATATGTTGGGAGTGGAGCTAGTAACAATACATTTTCCTTTGTCAATTTTAGCTGAAGTTGTTGCTCTAGTAGCATAACTAGGATCACTAGCTCATGCGGCTTTGTCAACCATATCCCATGTCAAATCATCATTTTCAAACACAAGATCTAAAACATCATCATCAGAAGAATTCACATCCATTTTACCAAGTAACCACTCATTGCTATATTCAATCTCTTCCAAGAGAATGAGATCAATGGTGTCTTGCCTCTTGTATCGACGTTGCAAAACACGATTATATTTTACGAAGACCATGTCAGACAATCGACTTTAGTCTAATCGATTTTTTTTTTGGTATACAGCTGTTAGTAAAATAAAAGTAATGATAACAAATTACATAATATAATGAAATAATTTTATTATGCAATGGAAATAATAGAATTAAAGTGACTTGCAATCTGAAAAACACCATAATTCATCTCACAACCAGTAACACTACAAGTGATGCTAATAACTTTTATAGCAAAATTTGTGAGAGTAGGAGTTGAAGATCCGTAATAAGACCATCAATCCGCTATTAAAACAAAAATTAAAAACTAATGCTAGTTTTCTTGTAAATATATTTTATAAATAATTTAGATATCAAGTACTAAAATTTTTAGATAATAAAGTGTTATATTGTGATTTTGATTTTCATTGTCTAATTGCCAATTGATGCCCAAAGAGTTCGTAGCATTTTTAAATGCACAATTTTTGAACGCTTCAAACCCAGACGCCGAAAGATGAGCGCTTTTGTGACACCGCCTTGCCTTGACTATTTCGGGCGATCGTCACCTCGCCTTATCTCGCCTAGCGCCTAGGCGCGCCTGAAGCGCTATTTTCAAAACTAAGTTCATTGCCTCGAACAGTGGCTTAACGAACAACCCCACCACAGCAGCAGAATTGTTTCCCTTGAGATGGATCACAGTCAAAGCCCCAATCAAATCCCGGCAATCATCCAGAGCTTCGGCATGCTTCAGTCTTCTTATAATCTCATAGATGATTCTTCTGAGGTGGGCAGCTGCATCGTGACGGGCGTAAGGGAGTTCATTCATGGATGAGCAGTTGTAGAACAGCGGTTTCGGGAGAGAGAATACTCTTGTCAACATCTCCGACGGCGACCCGAATTAAAATGACCTAATTTTTGTTCTCAATCGATTCCATAAGCTAAGAGACGTGTCTATTATTTATATGAGTTTTAGGGGTTACGAAACTTTCCTAATTCAGTTATCTCTTGGCATTATATATATGTCAAACTTCTAAAAATTGACTCCTCAATTACTATATATAAGATATATACCCACCAATCGACAAAAAATTATGAATATGTAAAAATAATTCTATAAGAAAATATCATCCAAAAACCCATCAAATTTTTAAAAGCTTTTTTTTTTTTTTTAACTTCTGATTTATTGATTACTTAGTAAAAGGATAATACAAATATGTAAAAGGATAATACAAATATTTTATTGATTACAGGAGAAATTGAATACATTGAAAAAAGAATATTATCTTCATAAGATCTCTTCGACAGAACATCCGCATCACTATTTTTTCCTCGGTTAACATGTTCCAATGAACATTTTGGCAACTTCATCATCCAGTGTCTAATATCAAACAATAAAGGACCAATTTCATTACTCTCTTCTTGTCGATTGATCATATTTGTAAGTTCCAAGCAATCACTCTCAAACCATACTTCTTGTCAACCTTTAATCCATACCATCTGAAGAGCTTGTAGGAAACCCATCGTTTCAGCTTGAAGAGAAGAATTAACCTTTCTTAATCCAAAATTACCAGAACAAATATGAGCACCTGTAAAATCTCTGATAATCCAACCCACATCTGTAAATTCAGACTCTCTTCTATGACTACTATCAAAATTACACTTCAACCAACCTATAGGAGGAGGTTCCTACATTTGATTCTGAACTTCGGTATCCCTTGTTCTGTCATAGGGATTTTTCTGTATATCTTTAATATTATCAAACCATTTCAGCACTTCATTCTTAACTTTAAAAGCATACTCACTTGGATGAATACTTCTATTATTAAACAGAAATTCGTTTCGTCCTTTCCAGATGATCCAACAAGCCCAAAAAGGAAGAAAACGTACCTCATTTTGATTAGATCTTGAATTGCTAATCTGAAGCATCGTATTGAAGTTAGTTTCCAGGTCCATCGATGGCTGATCAAACGATATGATATCTAAACATCGCCATATTGCTTGTGCGTGTTGACACTCAAAAAGAACATGGTTAATTGTTTCATCAGCCACACAACATCTTTGACAAACCGGGCTAATATTAATTGTTCTACTTCGCAACCTCACCGATGTTGGCACCGCACCAGATAAAACTTTCCATAAGAAATGTTTAATCTTTGGAAGGATGTTTAACTTCCATACCTCTGTCTTAAGCGCTACACTACCAATTGGGGCTTCAATTTGATCATCCTCGAAAGTAATGTGGGAATCTAACCAATATCCAGATTTAACTGTATATATGGTATCTTTCGTATAAGCCCAAATCTGCTGATCTTGTTGAGCGTGGTTTGATAATATAATCTCTGTAACAATACTTGCATCTTCTGCAGATAAAACATCGTCAACAACATCCATGTCCCATTCTCTTCGACCTGTTATCCATAAATCTTTAACTTTAAGATCTGCAAGATCATTGGACATACCTTCAACCTTTTGCAGAGGGATCGATGGTAACCAATAATCAGTCCATACATTTACAAATTCTCCATCACCTAATTGGTATCGTAAACCTTTTTGTAGCAAATTTTTTCCTGCTTGTATAGATCTCCAGCCATACGAAGGCTGTCCCCCACACTTCGACTGTAAGAATGTCGAATTGTTATGATAACGACCTTTGTATAGACGTGCCAATAAGGATGATGGATTTTGTAATATACGCCAAGCTTGCTTCGCTAATAGAGNTTTGCTTATATCCGTCTTAATTGCTAAGCAATTTTCTGATATATCTTTTTTTGATTTCAAAGCATGGAGGATTTCATGAGCCACTAACACATTATCCGAGATATTACGACCCGGAACAAAGGCAGCTTGTGATTCTGATATTATCGCAGATAAACAATTCTTCAAACGCAAAATCATAATCTTCGATATGATTTTGTAACTAACCGTACACAAACTAATCGGCATGAAGTCACTCATCTCCTCTGCATCGATTACCTTTGGTAGCAATCATATGTTCGTATGATTTAGTCCTGGTTCTAGAATGTTTGAATCAAAGAATTTATGAACCATTATACACACATCTTTACCAATGACGTCCCAGAATTATTGATAAAAAGCCGCAGTGTAACCATCCGAACCTAGTGTTTTATCCGGACCAATCAAAAATACAGCTTGTTTAATCTCCCACTCTAGAACCGGTTGAATCAACGCTGCATTCATTTCTTCCGTTACCCGATGTTCTATTCCTTGAAAAACCTCATCTAATAACGTTGGATTAGAAGTAGTGAATATACCATCAAAATAATCTTCTGCTACTTTCGTAATTGCATCATCCCGAGTGTGTGTTATCCCATGTTTATCTCTTATTTTCTTAATACAATTTCTAGCTTTCCTTGCTTTTGTCGCTCCATGATAGAATCTAGTATTTCTATCCCCTTTCTGCAACCAAATATTTCTGCTTTTTAATCTCCAAAACTCTTCTTCATCACGATAAGCTTTATTCAATTTTTTCCTTAAAATCTGGAAATCTTCAGTAGCAATAGTATGATCACGCATAGCCGAGTCAATGCGACTACGTAACGCCTCAATTAGTTCTGCTGAGTTAGTCCGATTATTTCTTTTCCATCTAATCATCTCTCTTCTACAAACCTTTAACTTTGCCGAAACAGACTTGCAACTATTCTTCTGTTTTTTCCATGAACAACAAATTGTATTGACAAAACCTTCATGATGAAATAATCTCTTATCATAACGAAACTGGCCTTTTCTTTGGTTTGGTTCATGCTCAATAGACACAATCATAGGACGATGATCCGATTCAGCCAAATCCAGAAATTCTGTTTCGGATGCAGGATAAAGCGTCAACCATTCTGAATTAATCATAACTCGATCCAGACAACACTCTACAACCTCTGTTCTCCTTCGACCCACCCAACTAAAAGGATTACCTTTTGACTTTAAATCTTTCATACCACAGACTTGTATCATTGTATTAAAATCTTTAAAACTCACTGGAGTACGAGTTCTTCGTCCTTTTTTTTCTTTTTGGTGAATAATTTCATTAAAATCACCACACATCATCCAAGGACCACTTCTAAGTGTATCAATTCTTTTAAAAGCTTTTAGTATTTTAAACTAGAAAAAAATCATCTAAAAACGCACAAACAATGTCAAGACAGAAATGAAATATTATTCTTTACGCATAAAAAAAAATCACTCTAGGATTTATTTAAATCACAGCACTAAACTCAACACAATTACCACTGCAAACCTAGTAAGCCTCCCATGATTAATCACGGATGATGACTAATCGTGTGTGGATGACTTAGGCTTTTGGATGGATTCCACGTGTAAGGTCAGATTGGTTTCTTTCCAGGTTGTTCGATTACAGTCAACATCTCCGGTTGTTTCTCATTGGCTGAGAACTCGACTGCTATCGCCGCTGATTTCGGACCAGGCTCGGTCGTGGACACCACATAATTGGCTGGGGAACCGTGCCGGATGCGAGCGGTACGGCGGAAGGAGCCGGTAGGGATACGGTGGACAAGGTAATTTTACTCATCTAATGGCTGCCCTTTCATTAAATGTAATGAGAGTTTACTTACATTTATTGTTACAAGTCACTCCTCTCTCTTCTCGTATATCTCCTATACCCAATTTATGGAGGTGTTGTATGGCTTTTGGTTAATCTGTCTTGTGCAAAGGTATAATTGCTTCTTAGGCTTAATAATTTCATCTCTAAAATATACTGTTTGGCTCATGCCACTACTAAAGGTGATGGTTAATGCTGGTGTATCGGTCCATATATTCAGCCCGCCATTCTGACCCTAAAATCCTTTTATCCATGGCTAGCTTCAGTTTGGGTCTTCAACCATTCCTTAAATTTTTTGCCTTGGTACTATTGATAATGTGATGATACTCTGCTCTGAATATTTTTTTTTAAAGTATTTGTGACAGTTCAATGTAATTTTTCTCTTTGTAGGAGGTAGTAGTTTTGGTTTTCCATCTGTATGAATTTAGTTGAAAGGAGATACACCATATGAATGGAACATAACGACATAGAGTCTGGTTGTTGTTATTAGAGGGGCCTGTTGACAGATATATCTGGAAATGGTCCCTTTTCTTCAATAGGTTGCTCCCATAATCCTAGTGTTTGGTATCTTGATTTCGCAAATTAAATACAATTACTGAGGCACTATGTTTTTCTGAGCTATATACTCCACACCTTAATCTGTGTTCCCTTCAACATGCATGATTTTTCGCAGATTCTCCTTTTGTATAGTTAATATTTGTGTTTATCTTGTTCAGGTGATGGAGACAAGCAGAGTGGAGGAATCACAGGGCCACATGCATAGGATCGTTTGTTATTTCATACAGACCGATCTGTTTGACTTGGTGTTTTCTTGTTCTAGAAGAATCGAGTGTCAACCACTTGGTACAGCTTTGTCGCTGGTCTGAACACTCAGCTGCGTCTGGTTCAGCAAGGGAGACTGACGTCCTCGGTTATAAGATGGATTGAAACTCATGGAGGAAACTCTGCTTTTAAAAAGACATGGTGTAATTAGTGTTCAGGCATCGCCTTTCTTTTTTCTTGCCAGTTACAGCAACAAGAAGAGGAAATAGTGTATTGTTGCTGTAACTGGCAAGGTTTCCTCTTCTTGTTGCTATACTTGGCCCGTTTTGTGTATTGTTCAACGACCGTTCGCATATCTGCATCAATTTAATTCAGTATCATCGATTGATCGAAAAGAGAAACAAAAGAACGACGGTAAGAGAATAGTTGAGGATGATTTCATAAGTATAATACCACAAGGCTCCCGTCTTCCATTACAGATGTGTAACGTTAAACAAGTATGAGTCGAGGTCAATAAAATAATGTTACAACAAGATTCATAAACAGAGTTACACAAGGATGATGAGGCGATTTCAGAGAGTGACAGAAGCAGAATACATAACCTTGTAGCCATCAAGGAACGGATCAACGGTCATGACAGCATTAGAACACTCGATATTGCCCCAAATTTCGCCGACTTCCCAGAAGAGCACAATGTTGGGACCAGAGTTGGTGAGTCTGGCCCCGGGAAGTAAATCTACCAGCTCGTGGGTTACACCATAGTTGATCTTAGCTTGGTCCCACACAGCCACACTATGCTCATCAAAGTGGACGAGTCTGGAACGAGAGAGAGCCCAAGCCCTTGACCACTTTTGAATACATCTCCGCCTCTCGCCAATCAATCTCCTCTGGCTCATACCAATATACACGCCCCTTTGTACTAATACAGTAGATCAAATTATCAACCATACACCAATCCCTTCGGGTTCCAAACATATGGCCACGATTCCCTCTTCCCCATTTACCTTGGCTCAGCGAGTAGTAAAAGGTTCTCTCTTGGGTATCCACTGCGTAAACCTTATTATATCTCACCACACTGGCGTGGATCAGCAGGGGGTGTCCTTCCCGAAGCGGCAAAGGATCACAAGTTTGAGTCTTTGGGTCGAATACCTATCCCCAGCTCGAGTGACCAGCCAACACAGAGCCTCCCAACACGTAAATCTTCCCGAGCAGCCACGTTAGCTCGAGGGAATCCCATGGAAGGGACGCAGCGCCACGTGTGAGTCCGACAATCCAAGACCCAGACATCGGAAGTGGGCTTCCCCTTTATCAATCCACCGATTACATAGATCCCCCCAATCCAGCACCACCACTGAGGATGCTTCCGGAGGCTGAGAGGGTAACGAAGGGATCGGGCTCATAAGCCGCCGATTCTCAGATTTACCACGGCGGAGGATGAACCAGCGTGGGATTGGGTCGGGAGGGGTGAGCAAGCATAGATAGAGGCAATTCTCGGCGCAACCCAACAGCGATCTCGTCCCGTAGAAATCAGGCGAAGCCACTAAAGAGCGATGACTCTTGCAGACCACAGACAAGGCCGCCAGGTCCGATCTCGACACTCGAGCCAGGCAGTTCATAAGCATGTCATCTGGCAGCGACGATAACGCAGACGACGATGGAGGAGGCGGAGACATCTTCCTCTTTTTATGCTGTCGCTTGATAGAGCTAAACTGTGTTCAACTCAATCTGATAATGAACCAGTGTTCGTAAAACACAAATTCAATTCTCAAGCTGCTAGAGTATAAGATGAAGAAATAACTCAAGCAAACAAAGAGATAACAAAATCTAGAATTCTTTCGATGAAAAGAGAAAGGAAAGATACAATTGAAAATCTTCTTAAAAAATAGATTATGAGCTAAACAATGCTCTTTATAGGTTTGTTAATAAGTCGGTAGTTTGACAAAGCCCATGAAATAAGTCGGTAGTTTTCCTCCTTTTCTTTTTTGTCTTCGTCACATATTTTCTATATCAAATTTCCCCTCTTCGAAGAACATTGTCCTTTGGGAGAGGTGTCAATTCCGAAGAAATTCAACCTCGAAACTGGCGGAGTTGAGAACATCGAGCCAGCCTGCCCCGATACAGTTGGGATTGATGTACTGGAACGACGAATAGATCGTCCAGTGCCCCCTGCTAGAGCCACTCTTTCGAGTTCGTCTTGTCGGGTAGCCATCTGGCGATTCTGCTCTATGATGAGTGATATCAAATTCTGGATCTCAGCCATTTGATCTGGAGCCTGCTGGTTTAAAGCTGTGTTTCCCGAAAGATCAACGGGACTGCTAGTCACAGCCGTTGTTTCCGAGGTGGTTACAGCCATGTTATCTGTCTCCTAGGTGGTTACGGAAACAATAAGTGTTCCACCCAAGTTCGTCGGAGCGGATACTTTGGGTAAAGGTGGAGGGACGAACGTGCTCATCTCTCTCGACGATGTGGTTATCGGAGCGCTTGTCGTGTCTGACATTGTCTTCTAGGTAGATGATTTCGTGGGTTTAGAAAGAGGAAGTTGTTTTGTTTTTCCCCACATATGGCGCCAAATTGTGAGAGCGGATTCTCACAACCTCAATTTAGGTTGAATGTATTGAAAAAAGCTTAAAAGAAATTTAGAAAAAACTTAGAAGAAACTTGAGAGAAAAAGTGTATATTCTTATTATTGATTTAGCCAAAAATTCGATGTCTCTTACAATGAAAATATTTAAACTTATACTTGCTCGAAGATGTAATTGCCTAGTCTTTGTATTTCACATTAAATGCTGACTTAATTTTGCAATCTAAGGCTTTATTGTTGAGCTTGATTCTCGGGTTTGGATTAAATATGTTTGACTGGCGAGACGCAACCTCTTGCTTCCAGCGACCTCGCCCTTTCCTCCGTGCTCGGTTTTCTCCAGCTCGTATCTTTCTTCTCCCAGCCTGATGCGTGATCTCGCAGATCCTTCTTACGAGCCGAGCTTTCTCTGTCAGACCTGATATGCCATGTTGGGCTTTATGTTCGGGATTTGGGCCCAACAGACGGTGAATATGGGATTTTATTTCGATTCTTAACGGTGATTTTACTCTACTATATATGGCATTTATATGGAAACAACCACCATGGAAACTGCCATGGAGGGTACGAGGGTTTGGAGCGGAAGACGTAATCTCTGTTTTGTATGGCGACATTCATATAGTCGTTGAAAATTGGTAACCTCAGGTATTATTTCTATTGAAAGAATCAATAAATTGGGTTCTTATTCGAAGAATATTTTTAGTTCTTACTTTAAGATTTGTCAATGTAATACAACATGAGAAAGATTGGATAATAGCCAAATATCACATCAGATTGAATGTGAATATGAGGAAGGGAGGTGTGGACACTCTTTCAACGAGTAAAACTTATCGGATAAAAAGATCGCCAAAATTCATTTTCGTTGTTTTATTGCTTGTAGTTTTCTATTTATGTATTATGTTTTTTTTATATAACTTTTACTATTTGTATCATTGGTACATTTCTTTATAAGTTGTATCAACTTTAATATAAGTTGATTAAAAAAAAGATTTCTTTTTTTCTTTTTCAAATAACAATATCTTATACTATATTATAATGAATTTCTAAAAAAAAACCGGTAAATTATTAAACAATAATGAAAAAAATAAGAATAATGGAAAAATTCGATTAATAAAAAGAAAACTTGAATTTTTTTTAAAAAAATAATAATAATTAACTCATAATCTTAGAGGTAAAATTAGTAAATAAAAATGGAAAAAATACAAAAGTAAAATTTATCCTAAAAAGTAAACTTTATTAAAAAGGAAAAAAAACTTTAATTTTTCCATTCAGAAATAAAAAAAATTAATTACTTTTGCCTTGATAAGTTAATATAGCTCATTTTTCCTCAGTTACGCTTACCGTCCTCGTAGCTATTATTTTAATTACAAAACATCTAATATTATCTTCTTCGTTTTTGACATCCAAATATTAGCTAGAACATTAAACATTAACTTGGTCGAAAATTCATAGGACCTACAAATAATTCATTCATAATAATCCCTTTTCAAAAATAATTCATAAGTCGAAAAAAATAAGGGTAATTGCAAGGTATGTCAACGAATGATCACGAAATTAAACGTTACCTTTTTACCATTGTACGTGCAATACTGTTTAATGTGTAAAGTCAATAAACCCCCTATGAATCTCGTTTTGAAGTCCAACTTTTTTCGCGGATGACGTAATCTATTTGTGGACCATAGTTGTACTTATGTCAGTTAATAAAATCTAACAAAGATATTGTTTTATTTTGGGCATTATTCGAAACGACAAAACGAAAAGAGACAAGAGGAAAGTGAACGGTACGAACTTTAGGGTTTATGAAAAGGGGAGAAGTAGATCTTTCATTTTTTTTCCTTTATTCAATCTCTCCTTCTCTCTAACTATTTCGGCAAGGAGCAACCGTTTCCAAGGAAATCCCGGCGACGGTGTTCTGTAATTTATTCCGTTAACTCAAACCTCTTTCTCACCCCCATAAACTTTCCATACCGCGAACCGAAGAACAGGTGCATAGCTTTCTTCTTAATTTCTTTTAATAATCTAGTAACCCAATAGGTGTGAGTACAATCATTCATTTTTTTTTTACCTGCATGTATTAATTATTCGATTCGTTTGACATTATAATTTTCAGATTCTTAAAATCGGTAGTTCTAAACTCTTAATTTTCCTTATCAGATGGCAGATTTCGATCTCCCACAGAGGATCCTTCCTCCTGGGAAAGTACCAGGTGAAAACCGTATTAACATTTACCAGAAACTGACGGTTCTGTCTGATATTGAAGCTGCCCTTGACGACGGCGAGAGACCTATCTTGAACAAAACACAGTTCGGGAACCTTTTTGAATTCTCGGCTCAGCCCGGGTGGTCAGGTGCGTTTGGGTTGTTCACGCTGACTAGGTTGTTGGATGTAAAAAAAGAAAATGAGATTTGGTTGGTATTTGCCGGCAAACCCATCCGTTTTTCCCTCCGAGAGTTCAAGATTGTTACTGGACTCAACTGCGGCAAATTCCCAGCTATCGAGAAGAAGAAGAAAAGAGCGCATGTCATTCCTGATTTTTACAAGTATATGTTTGGAGAGGGGGAGGATGCGTCCGTAGAACGCGTAATCCAAATACTTCAAAACAGATCTGTTCCGGACCCCCAAATGAGGCTACGTTATGCCTGCCTGGCCATTGTCGACGCTGCTCTTGTCCCTTCCGTTCATTTCACCCGTGCTAAGGTGAGTATGGAGCATGTGCAGATGGTAGAAGACATTGATTCATTTCTTGCCTTTCCATGGGGGAGGCGGTCTTTTGACGTCATGATGACGTCACTCAAGGAGAGGGATTTAGCGCAGATTGCATTTACCAATGTAGTCGTATCAGGGTTTTTTCCGGCTCTTCAATTGGTTGTCCTAGAGGCTGTCCCAGCTATACAGGAGGAAAGTGATTACTCGGATGAGGAGGATAACTCTGTGGGTGGTGTGTCCGTGGCTGATGCACTCCAGATAAACAAAGCCAGGGTGCTGGACTTGGAGGAGAAGGTATGTTAGGTGTTAGACCAACACAATGCAACTCATTTAGTAGGCGTTGCCGTTGTTAGCCGAATAGATTGTTGATTGTTGTTAAAAACTCATTTTCTAGGATCGCATGAGGTATTGATTATTCCGTTTTACCTATTCAACCGAGTTGAACTTGTCAGTGTTATTCTAGTTGGACATAATTTACTGTAACAGTATATATGATAATTGCGTGAGCTTGAGATGCAGACGTCATGCTCGACCAACGATACGTTCAGACTAATGCATAACTATTATGCAGGTTGATGTGGTAACCATCATACGTCCTGATGTTGAATTTAACCCCGAAGAGGAAGACCTCACATGGAGTGATGACGAGGATGATGAGAGGGTGGAGCATATGATCAGGCTTGTAAATCAAGGTTTTGAGTTCAAGAGTGAAATGTTTGGTGCTGGCCTTAAACAAGACCAGCTTGTTGGGCAAACAAGGAGTAGAAGAGGAGGTAGGAAGGCGAAGACAGGTCCAGGCAAGAAGGGGAAAGGGAAGTTTAGGAAGTCTGTCCCCATTCCACGAGCTGGCCAACCATCGTACACCTCTCGGCTTGTGGATGAGAGAGTTGACGCGGTTTCTGAGGATAAAATCCGGTCGATTGTAGCACACCTACTAAATGAGAATAATAAGAAGATAGAGTTACTGTTAGCCGCAAACAACAAGAAGATTGTAGATGGAATCAGCAACTGGTTTAGCAACTGCGAGGATAACGAAGTTAGCGATATTGGTGGTAGCAACAAGGGAAAGAAAAGACGGCGTCCCATTCCTCGGCAACCAAATGGGAGCCATTCTACCCGTCGTAGGAAGTCCTCAGACTCGAATTATCCTTCATCACCCTTGCCTGGTGCCTTCGTAGGAGATTATCCCGGAGAATATAATCCATCGGTCAGTCCGATAACATATCCCTCAGTTGAGGAGATTGCAGCCCAATATGGAGGTGCTTCAGTAGCTGCTGGCGCAGACAATAGCATGCGTCCAGTAGTTAGTCATTCAGAATATGCCGGCGAGGTTTCAACAGGAGAAGTCGCCCCAGATCAGGTACAATTGAGTATGTCTTCAATTTAGTAAGTTTCATATAAATATTGGCTTATTTACTACACAGGAGCACGAAGCAGTTAGCGTATCCCCAAAGGAGACAACAAATGATGGTGAAGAGGTTACAAACAAAGGGGACAATCAAAAGAAGGTATTCAAATTTTACAATTTCAACAATATCTTTCAATTCACTAAATGAATGTAATAGGGTGAGATATATACATTCCCATTGTCAGGCTTCTGGGGAAGGAATGGCCAATCCGGATGGGTCATCACATTCTCAGAGAGAGAGTGAGTGCCGAGATGACCATTCTGCAATGGACGTGCCAATGGGGGAGGTAAATTTGTTCCACTTTGTTAATAGGGGAAGTTAGAACTTATTACAAGTTACAGATCCATGGATAAGGTTGTTTACATATACCTAAATACAATTGATAACAAGGCTAACGAAGTCAAAAGTTTTTGTTTTTAAGGTATTGTACCACAGCTAACTTCCATTAGTAATGCAGGGATTGAAACGACCGCACCGCATTTTTTTTTTTTTTTTGCAATTATAATTAACAATAACAATAACCAATCATTAACCAATAATTATTACAACCCAGGTTACGATGCTAAACAACGACAACCAATACAACCGGTATCGATCGATACTCCCGTAGCGTCGATCGATACCCCAACAGCGGAACAACTCCCGGGTCCTAATCATCCCCTCTTCACCGCCTCGATTCCACGATCCCGCCTTATCTTTACCTGCATCGACAAAAGTGATGCATCAACATTTGGCTAACCAAATGCTGAGTGAGATTGATCATCCCAACAACAGGCCACCAATTAACAATTATCACGAATTATTAATTCACACCAGCACAAAGCCACAACCGGCATCGATCGATACTCACGTGGTATCGGTCGATGCCCCACAACACACGGTACCCACTCAAGGGCCTGGTATCAATCGACACCCAATACCACACCTGGTATCGATCGATGACACACAACGCACGGTACCCACACAAGGGCCTGGTATCGATCGATACCCGACACCACACCTGGTATCGATCGATGCCACACGACACAAACTTATCACCTCGATAGCCTACCCTCGAGTCTATCCACACAGAACTCGAGACCACCGCCAAAGGGCCGGTATCGATCGATACTCGCATGGTATCGACCGATACTCCCTGCGATTCACCACAACCACCGCGAGAACTCACCCAGAACTCGCCAGAACCACACACAGACAGCATCAACAAAGCTTAACAACTAACACACAAGCTTCTATGCTGACCTTTGGTCCCAACTCACCTTTAGACACGCTGGAACGAGCTCTAGAAGATCTCTCCTCTTCTCGCGAGCCCACGCCCCAAGCCAAGCTTCTCCCAAGCTCTCCTCCGAGCTTCTTGCAAGCTCCAAACCTCTCGATCTCGCAAGATCCAAGCTCCGCAAAGCTTCTTCTCACTCTCACGCTCTCCTTCTCTCTCTCTCTCTTTCTCTTTCGACCTTTCCAGCTTACTTCCATCCTTATCCTCCAAGGATAAGCTTTTATATCGAAAGAAGATAAGAGAAGAAGATACCCATGAGGGAAACCCGGCAGGTATCGATCGATGCCTACCAGTATCGATCGATACTGTCCCCTGGAATTAATTATTCTCCCTCCAATAATCAATTCCCGGAACACGGGCGCTTCAATTCTCCCCCACTAACTTAGATTCGTCCTCGAATCTTCGTTACCGTTCATCTCCCATGAACCGTCCATCTCCAATGAACCCTAATCGTCGCAACGATTACACCAACCTTGGCCAACCCGACCAACTCAACACTCACACGAGGTCCAACACTAACCTCCGAGGCTTCCCACTCAGTCCCTATGCTTACGACACCGCAGCATCATATGTACTTATTGCTCAAAACGCACGCTAACCCCATCACTCAAGACACCGCAGCATCCCCGAGTTCCGAGCGTCAACCATATCCCGCAGGATATCCACCATACCTCGCAAGGTATCACCCATACCACAGCACCCAAGACACTGCAGCATCTCCGAGTCTGGGTATCTGCCGTACCACTCCCCTCGGTAATATAACCTGACGAGTCTCGATATCCCATAC
Organism: Eutrema yunnanense; assembly: GCA_002933935.1. NCBI lineage: Eukaryota > Viridiplantae > Streptophyta > Magnoliopsida > Brassicales > Brassicaceae > Eutrema > Eutrema yunnanense. The sequence goes on along the minus strand of PKML01056623.1, from coordinate 370,912 downwards.
CACTCAATTCTAGGCAATATATCCTACACCCAGGACATACTCCTTACGAATCCACGGTATCACATATCACACTAGGCTATAAACCTCCCGAGTATGGGTACATCGCCACTCACACTCTCAAGACCGCAATCCTGCGAGCTATCGGCACCAGAGGAACCGGTCCTCTCAACGAGCAATAAGTCACATATCTCTAAGCATCTTGACTGGACTACCTCCCGTGATTCGTCTAAATCCTCGCAAGGCAACAACGGCATCACCCGTATTCCGCACCCGGAATATATGCCGTGCATGACCAACAACCCGGCCATCGCACCTCCCCATATTCCACACCTGGAATATCTGCCGTGCATGACCAACAACCCGGCCATCGCACCTCCTTGCGCACCCTCCAGTATCGGCTCGCTTTAGAAAAACTTGTCAAGATAACTATGACTAGGCTACCTTTACCACCCAACAACTCTCTGCAGTAGATCATCAATACAAACGTAATAAAACAAACAAGTACCATACGCCTGCAATCCGACCTATCACATAGAACCACTAGGTGAATAACCCGGTCTCGTCACTCGACTCATTCGTCCGAACAAGCTTAACTGAAACCCGCAACGCTACAACAGCAATAAGAACACCCATCTTATCACTTTCTCGCATTCACGCTTCTCACCTCAACGCAATGCGAAACCGTGACTCCCAAAGTCACTAGCAATAAGAAATACTCATCTCATTACCCATCATAATGTAACATCGTTCTACACAACGGCAATACAAAATGACTTACATATAGCATACAGCTATAACTGAAACTGGAACCTCTCGATGGAACTCAAGCCGCAGCTTGCTTCTGGAACCACTCATGGAACCTCATTCCATCCTAGCTTCTGGCTCCCAAGTTTCCTCCTGCACCCCGCCACTGTCCCACAGGACTCACATCATCGGAATCCTCTTCCGACAAAGATCCTCGACCCACCGCTCGAGAACTCTCAAGGTCTCGCCTCAACGGTCGTATTGGACTAGAGATCTGGCGGAATCTCAGCCAATACCTCGTCACCCCTATGCAACCACTTGCATAACCCCGGGTAACTCTAACCGATACGCTACCGGTCCAACACGCTCCATAATCCAAAACGGTCCCATATACCTCGGACTCAACCTAGTCGCAGTAATGGACCTGTACGGACCTCTCAGCAGAGCCATCTCGAGATACACACTATCTCCCACCTCAAACACAAGCTCTTTCCGCCTCCTATCGGCATAACTCTTTGCCGATCTTGGACCTCTCCCCCACTTGTGCCCAACACAAGGGGTACAACATGGCCTCCCATACAGAGCAATATGGAGCCATCCCAATACTCGCCTGGTACTCATTGCTATACGCAAACTCTACCAAGCCTAAGTGATCCACCCCGAGACCACCCCAATCCAGCACGCACCCTCGTGCCCATTTCTGTCTGAAACGCATTCCAGAACTCCAATGGTAAACCCACCACGAATCCATCGTGATCACATCCTACTTTCCCTTCTGTCCTTGCATCGGCCTACCGCCTCTGCTCGGACCGGACTGCTGCTGCATAGATCTCGCCTGGACTCGGTGTAACCACTACCACCTCATCCTTCAGACCCTCCTCCATCACAACCGCAGTCTCAGCCAACTCATCCACCGACCAAAAACCCCTTTACTATGCAACAGTTCCTCAAGTCAACCCGAAGATCCATCCGGAATCTCTACACACGGGCCGACTCACTCCCCACCGCTCGTCTAACATAAGACCCGAGCCGGTCAACTCCACCTCCTACTCGCGTACCAACCGATCCCCCTGAGTCAACCTCGCAGGC
>PKML01056623.1:352053-368271 GCA_002933935.1 Eutrema yunnanense | reverse complement strand
CCCAAGCCAAGCTTCTCCCAAGCTCTCCTCCGAGCTTCTTGCAAGCTCCAAACCTCTCGATCTCGCAAGATCCAAGCTCCGCAAAGCTTCTTCTCACTCTCACGCTCTCCTTCTCTCTCTCTCTCTCTTTCTCTTTCGACCTTTCCAGCTTACTTCCATCCTTATCCTCCAAGGATAAGCTTTTATATCGAAAGAAGATAAGAGAAGAAGATAACCATGAGGGAAACCCGGCAGGTATCGATCGATGCCTACCAGTATCGATCGATACTGTCCCCTGTAATTAATTATTCTCCCTCCAATAATCAATTCCCGGAACACGGGCGCTACAGGGCTCGTCACCAGAAGATTCCCTCGCAGAGCCGAAGGTAATAGACTAGCTCACTATAGGGTGATAATATAGTTATCATATACCGGATAACTATGTTATCCTTCATATACCTCATATTACTAACGAAGTTACCGTACCGACTGCTAACTTATTTTTATATAATAGGCTGTCAATATTATTCTGGATAAATTAGATGTCATTCATGTACATCAAAATGACAACCAAGTTACCGTATCTAGAGTATCGCTAACTCATTAAAGTGTGTTAATATTGTTATCATATTTCGGATAACTAAGTTAGCAGTCATATACCTCATATTGGCAACGAAGTTACCGTACCAACTACTAACTTATTTTTATATAATAGGATGTCAATATTAGTCATTTCCGATACTCTAGTTATCGCATACTGGATAAATTAGTTGTCATTCATATACCTCGAAATGACACCCAAGTTACCGTATCTACTGCTAACTTATTTTTATATACCAGGATATCAATGGCCAAACAGCTACTCCAGTGGAAGGGAACCCCCCAGCGGTTGATACTTTCAATGTAGGATTGACAAGGAAAAGCCAACGCCCGCGCAAGATATCTCATAATCTCGAGAGTCCATTTCAGTGTGACCAACGAATGAAAGACATGTTTGCGGGCACTTCTCACAATTCGGCCATTCCCGACGATGGCGAGCTACTATACGAGGAGGCTATGAAGTCATTGAAGGGGTCAGATATGAACTATTCATGTTAATTATGCAAAGTGTTTCAATAATAATTCATCTCATGTATGTGTACGGTTTTATTGTTAGCAGGAAATTTTCTGTTGGAGAGGGAATCCAGTTAACGGCTAAAGACATCAAAGAATTAGTGGCCAGGCAGAAATCAATGCAGGTTTGTCATTTCCTTAGATTTGTTCACATGGTACGTAATAAATGCCAAGTTTGTATTATGTAGTAAGTTTCTTTTTATTTTCCTAGCAGGTAATGGATGCTCTTTGTATTCTCGGGAGGCACTTCCTCAGAGTAGATTCGCGGAATCCGAGGGCTGAAGTGTTGGATACCAAGTTCGTCTCACAACTAATGAAGTTGTACCCCAAATTTAATAAGGCTGTCAACAAGAGTGAGTATAAATTCTCCAAAGCCGTTGTTGATAAATTGGCAGGGGTGGGGGTTGCAGACGCAATAACATTATTCACGGATGCTGATTACCTATACATGTCATTTAACCTTGACATCAAGCAATGGGTTTTTCTGGTGGTTGACCTACTTTCGTCAAAGATTCTCGTACTTGACTGCAATGCCAACTTAAGGTCTGATTCTATAATGGTATCTGAAATCCGCCCCCTCGCAGTCATGCTGCCTTACTTGTTCCGGCAGGCGGCGCTGAACTCCCAGATGAGAGATCTGCCGATGAGTGAGTATGCGGTTGATCGTATCACGACAGTCCCCCAACTCATGTCTCCCACCGACTCTGGTCTGGCCGCCTATTTTCTAATGCTTGATCATGCCATCTTTGGAATGGAGGGATGTTTGGAGTATGATTTTGCGAGGCTGGATATAAAGGCCAAGAAACTGATGGTTGTCCTAATTCACCAATACAGTCGCTGAAATCTATCAGGCCAGAACTCTATCCCGAACAACGTATGTGTAATTTGTGATAACAACCAACTATGTCTAAGGTGATTAAGTATAAACTTATGTGTTATATGTTATCTTTTGCAATCTACTGTGGTTGATATCATGTTATGTAACCGTGAACTTATGTGTTATATGTTATCTTTTGCAATCTACTTTAAATTGTCAGTGTGAATATGCCTATCTATTCCCAACTTAGTTAGTAACGGTAGTGGACTTCCACATTTAACTGCTAACGTTGTTACACGTTTCCGGAGAGGTTTGTGGTCAATGTTCCTCTATGATTTACCTAAATCTCTTACAGATTACCGGAAAATTCTTCACATAAATCCGTTACATTTGCCATAATTGCAAAATTACGTGAACTCAAATTACCATTTTCTGACATTCGTAATTGTCAATAACATACTCATTACGTTATTAGAGGCTGCAACTATGTTAGCAGTTACACATATTAAAGGAAGACATACTTCCTTCATAGCTTACAAACTTCGTAAGCAATGGCTTTTACAGCGTGCACTGATGGTGGTAGAGTTTTAAAACAAACTTATCCGGAGATCTACGTAGCCGTCACTATAAACACATCAAAAGAGGACGCCTACCTACATTATTTATTTATATTTTTATAAAACATGAGATGACTTTAACCATCCTTCACCATCTTCGCATATAGCCATATATTTACACAAAACATTCCGCTATGTTATTCCCACTGAAGACGCTACACCCCCTGCATAGTATTATGGATAATTGGTAAGATTAAATACTCTCCTTCATGTATTCGGATAAAACACATTGAAATGCATTGTTTTACCGGGAGGGCGGCTTTGCATGTTGAACGGTTGTGGCCACGGCCACGGCAGCGTGTGCATTTTCTCTGCGATAGCCACTGGTGAGAATAAGATTGGGACAAGTTAGTCGGAGTTTTGGTTAACTTTGTTAACCAAGTGGAGTATAACTTTGTTAACACGCACCCCGTCTAACAAAAATGTGCTTCTAACCTTAAACTCTCCACGGGACAAGATCCGCTGCTTACGCGGCCTGCCTGGTGGTCGGCGGACGGCTGGAGGTTTTAGGTTTCCCCGCCAACATCGGTTCCAATTGGTGCTAGGTGGTCCATATCTGGGACAGGCATTATGATACCGCTGTACGCCAGGCGACGATACTCGGTGGAGTAGTGAACACCAACTAAACTATCCACACGAATTCCCTCTCTTATTGCGGCTGCTATGGCATGGCAGCATGGTATACGTAATAGCTGGAACTCCCTGCAGGTGCAACTTTCCTCCAACAGATGTACGGCGTAAGCAACATCATATTCATCCCGCACCTCGTACAAGCCATCACCTTATTGTTAAACAAAATAACAATACGTTGTTAGCTATATATCGGAAAATGTTCGTATATGTAAATTGAAATGACATTACCTATCTTCATAACAAAATAGCCTGAGGACTTATGGAAACCTTCAATGAGCATTTCCTGAACCTTTGGATTTATCAAATCCTCTTCCTTCTCGGCAGCCTCCCTCCGTATGGCAAACCACGAAACCAGAGTTGTACGTATTGTTTCTAAAATGGAAATTGTGGGGTCTTCGCGAGACATCATCATAACTTTGTTTAAAGCCTCTGAAATATTGCTTGTCATGACGTTGTAACGCTCTCCAACAAAGTGAGACCTTGTCCAATGCTCGAAACAAACCCGTTCAAGATATTCGGCGCAGTCACTATTAATGGCCTTTATCTCGGCAAAAGCTATGTCGAACTCACGAAATCGGTATGCACGGGCAGCCTTGGACACGAGTTGGCTTAAATGCTCGGACTTGAAAAGGGTGACGACATTACGCTGGAGATGGACCACACAGGCCCCGTGTGAAGACATCGGGTAAACCTGCATTAAAATTAACAAGATAACAATGTTAACAGTTTCCGTATGATAACAATGTTAGCTGTATCTATATGCTAACGACATTATCATTAACCGTCTGATAACGACGTTAACATATGCCTATGATATCAACGTTAGCAGTTCCCTATCAGTTCATATTGTTATTCAACATAAGCATAATACCCAACCATCATCGATTAACATCGTTACCTTCCTAATGCTGGCGTATATTGAACTGTGTCGATCGGATACGAAGACAAGATCATGCTCGTCCGGGACTACTGTGCTTAGTTTCCGGAGGAACCACTCCCAAGAGTTGTCGTTCTCGCTGTCAACAATGGCAAATCCCACAGGAAACACCTGGAAATTCCCGTCTTGTGCACTTGCCGCTAGTAGACATCCCCCATAGCGTCCACTCAAATGAGTACCGTCAATGACGATAACTTTCCTCATGTAACGGTAACCGCTAGCGCATGCGGCCAACGAGAAGAACAGGTATTTGAAACGGACAACACCGGTTGCACTTGTTTCAGTCTCTAAGGTCACCACTGAGTTTGGATTGCTTGAAAGTAGTTTTTCAAAATAAGGCTCCACCAATGCAAAACTTCCAGCGGCGCTACCCATAGCGTTATCCATAGCAATCTCCTTCGCCCTCCATGCTTTCCAGTAACTCACGTGTAGGCTGTAATTTTGACGGAGCAAGCGGCGAAGATCACAAGCTCGTGGTCCCTTGACGCCTAGCCCATAACGTTCGCGGACCATTGACCCAATTACCGCTGTTGTGGCTACGCAGTGAAAATCCCCACGTGCGTCTACACTGCATGTGTGTTGCTGGGTCGATGTCCTTATTTCGTACCTTTCACTATTCTCCATCCTGACAGCGTATATTCTCCATGGGCACTTGCTACCCACGCAGACCACGATGATAATATCGGGACAGGAGGCAACGTACTTAAAATGGAACATGCGGTTAATTGCATGTAGAGCTAGCTTTAGCTTGCATTCATCATGTGTCTTAAAAATGCGGCCAACAAATAATTCATCCCCTTCGTAAGCTATGTCCCCAACACCGCGCGCAACCGCATCTGCGTGTCAAGGATAAAATCCTTAGTTAGTTCGCTAAAATAAACCAAATAGCGGCTAACTTTTCCGAATTACATGATAACTTGTTAACCTAATCCATATAAACATTCTTGCGAAACAAGTCAATTTTACCATCATTTATGGGATCGTCAAAGTATGGAGGGGCATCCCTTTCGTGCAATGCTGGTTCCACCCTCGTTTCTCCGCCAACATTAGGCTGATAGGTCATTATCACTGGGTTACCGGATAGTGATAGTGGGTAACGCCAAGTCGCTCCAGCCGCGGGGGTCCCTCGAAGATGACCCAATCTCCACGTTCCGATTCACTATTTCTGTCTGCAACGGAGCCCCCATGTGTAATGGAGAAACCTGCAGTGAACGATTACTGCCCCCCCCCCCCTCTTGTATTAAATGCCTCAGGCACCGCCGGGTCTGGTACGGGATCCGCAAATAAACGACCAATGAGGTCTTCTCCTGTCCAGACATAGCTTGTGTATGTTAAATTTTGACCTTTTATATGTTTCTTAACAATTAGTACTAGGTCAGTATTTTTTTTACCTATTAGGGATATTCGCATCACCATTTCCTCTTGCGAGATAGTGAGGTCAGCTTGCGACATATTGTTTACACTTGTCGGGGGAGGGTCAGTTGACGACGACGACGATGATGAGCTGACTGATATGACTCTGGGCTGTGTTAGGACGACGCCGTCATCCCTCTCTGTTCCCACGTACGCCCCTGCAAGGGTAAGCTGTAACCCGTCATCTCGGTATGCGGACGCGATCAGGTTTCCACTACTCGGTCCATCAACATCCATTAGGTCTACTGTTTCTGTCTGTTGGGGTTCGTCCGCATTGAAACCGTCTTCTGTCGCACTTCCGAAGGGGCCAGGAGGGCCATGGAACAACCGCCAAAGTTCCGAAATACTCTGCGGGAGATGTCTCTCCTTCTGACAACGGTCGTCGCCCCCCATAACGTCTGGAAAGTTTGTATTTTCTCCCCTCAGTATTCCTGGGAGTTCAATATTTCATGAGGTTATCGGATAAGTATAAAACATAGAACTCAGGCCGAGTACGTTTTTTTCAAAAGAGCTAAGTTCGTTTCTCATATACCTTTTCCCTTGTCCCTCGATGACTCTCCCCTACTAAGTTTTGTTGGAGGACCCCGCATTGTTTTCCGTGATAATTGTCTGCTCTGCCCAAACGGGATAACTGATATATCCCCTCCCAAACTAACCCTGTCCAAAGGGTCAAAGTCCAACCGTCTGCAGACCTCCACGTTCTTGCTTCGAGTTTCTGGGGCTAGACCTGCGCGCACATTCAATTCCAATTTTATTGGTAAATGGAAATAATAGAGCGCACTATTTAACAACCATTGGAGAGTCTTTTTGTTGTCTACGTTTAATACCTTTTCCTTTGTCCCGTGAAGGTCCATCGCATTTTAAGCCCGTTTGCAAACTGCGCCCTGGAGTCATTGCCAACTGGGTTATCTTTCCGACAGAGATAACCGAATTAGAGCCTTCTTGGTTAACTTCGCAATTAGCGTTTAAGTCCATTACACTGCGAAATGAGTTAACGTTTTTCCCGTATCTCGTTTCCCTAACCCTAACCCGCAGAAATACCTCGTGTAAATCGGCTCTAATTGCTAGGAATAGAGATGCATCATCATCATCCAAAACATATATAGGAGGTGATTTTCTCCATTCAGGACCTAGCATCCAATGGGGCCATTGGTATGTTAAATCCATTTCGACTGTCGGACTCAGGTTCAACGCCACCCGGATTGCATCCTCGATGGTCTTAAACGAGTCGTCTTCCTTCAGACGAACTGAATAGTTGAAAGCGTTCAAAGTGGTTTCGTGTTCCCAGGTTCCGTCATCCTGCTTTTTCCATTCCCCACGGACTACACGAACTACTACTGACATCGTTTCGGATCCTGCGCGTTGTAAGTGTGGATTGCGTTATCCTGGTAACATATAACCTTATTAACGGCATATAATGTTGTAGTTGAAACTGACAATTCAGTTAACAATTACCAAACAAATCTATATAACCTACCTCCTTTCTCCTCTTTGTACGCCGCTTATAGATCTGGTGGACACTGCAGTTAATTCTCTGCAGACAAATTTGGAGTATTGAAGCAGGTGAAGAGGAATGTTTTCTTGGGGCAGTCCAACGTAAGTATTCCGTAATAAATAGAGAAGCAGACGAAATATTTTTAGCCTTGTCGGGAAGTTAATGCCAATTACGCAAGGAGCTGATGACATCAGCTCGGTAGGGGCAATTCGGCCATTTTTTTTCGTCCCCCAATGTCAAACCTAATAAATATTTATCATCTGTTATTTACTGAAATATATGGTCAACAGACCATATATACCTAAATGACTCAAAAAATAAATCAAATTGGGTCAAATGTCAGCTTAATTAGTTTGTAAATGGGTCATCAAAGCCCATTTGCTAACATACCAATTGCTGACGTCACAATTTTTTGTTTTGTTTCGTGTCACAAGGGACCTTAACCTCAAAACTCCTTTTTCATATAAAAATATTTTTCATATCCCTCTCATATTCTTAATACCCTCAATATAATTTATCACCATTTTACCCATTTCTTTTATATTATTTTAATTTTTTTTTTCAACCACAACTTAAAAACGTAGACCCCACATGAACCAATCAATTAATACTTATATGGTACCCACTTATTCTCCTTTCCAGATTAAAAAAATTGCATTGTTCTCTCTCCTCATATCTTCTCACGCGCAAAACTGGATACTACTGAGCCAACTGGTATTACTGAGACAAATTTTCTCCAAAAAATGATGCACAAAAAAAAAAAAAAAAACAATCAATTAAAACAAATTATTTAATTTTACATGGAGCCAATTCTAATTTCCCTACAAAAAAAATGTGTTTCTTCTTATCCTTCTTACCATTAAAGCATTTGAGACTTCAAAATTAAGGTGAGTTTTTCTAGTTTCTTATGCTAATTTCGTATTTATGATTGAATTAACGAGTTTATATAATGTACAAACTAATTTATGTAATGTTTCGTCTCAATTTGGAGATTTCATTGTAGATTTGAAATTTTTGTTCTTTTGCTTAACCAGTTATGAAATTGTTTTCTAACACTATTAGGGCCTTACATTGGTAATTAAGGGGGATTATAGTTGTTAAATATGCAGTGAATCTTAGTGATTCGTAACAAAATAGAAATTTTCTGGGTTTTACTGAGACAACTAGTATTACTGAGACAAAAGTGGGTATTACTGAGCCAACTGATACTACTGAGACAACTGTATTACTGGTACTACTGAGACAAAACTGGGTATTAATGAGCCAAATATATTTGGAATGTTAACGATGTTTTTGATTATCTAATGCAAGTGAATAAAGATCAATGTAGAAGTGTTTTGCATGTGGAGCTCATCAAAGATGCAGATCAAAATCAGGGATGTGTGCAACCTTCAAAAGAGGATCATCAACTGAAAACGATGGTACAATTAGTACAACTGGTACAACTGTGATATAACTAAGTATAAGGTTGTTGCCCAAAAAAACACCAAAAAAACATATGTAACCTTATTATATACAAAACATTGGTTACTATATACAAATATTCTTATTAGACATCTAAATTAGGCAACAAAAAAAATATGGTTATTAGATACAAAACTTATTATGTTAACTAAAACAACCTTATACTTTTATGGTTAATGTGTGAGTACTAACCTAATTGTTATGAGAAACAACCAAACAAAGTATTTTAAGACATTTTGTTACATGAAAGTATAGTAAATGTATTTCAATTATCTAACATCATAAGTACTACTATAAAAAATATAATTTGAACAGGGTATTACTAAATAAACCTGAAAACATGGGTTTGTACAACTATGTGCATCTTAGTACTACTAAAATAAAGGGTACAACTATGACAAAATATATATTATTTTTTTCAATTAGTATCGGAGAGTCATCGCAGCGCCGTCGTTATCGGAGAGCCATCGCAGCGCCGTCGACCCAAGGAATCTCGATCTAGGGTGCGCTTGAGCTGTTTCTTCTGGCGCAAGCAATCTCTGCAACTCCTTCTCTCTAAGTCACCGTCGACGACCGTTGCTCCGTCAGCCTTATCTTAGCATCACCGTTGCTCAGCCGCCGTCCGTTCATTGATCCGAGCAGCCGCCGTTGTTCGTCGTCTTCGCCTCACGTCTCCGCTTCTCTTTCACGGTCGTGTAGCACCACCATGCTTGGTCAACTCAAGTCAATGAGAAGGTTGATATAGTTGCAAAGATACATAGACATAAGAAATTAATCGAGAGAATTAAATAAAAAGAGGACAAAGGATGAAGAAAAAAAAAAAAAAGAGGAAGACATCGATCATGTAATTATTCAGATTATATTAGATTTATGTTTAATGGTGAGGATCTATGATTGATATGGGTTTGGGTGGATAACCCTGGTTGGATATGTAATTATTCAGATTCAGTAAGGGTTTACATGAGTTTTGGTTTTAAAAAAAAAACAAAAGAATATGGGGGCTGTATTGAACTGACTATTGATTTGTTATGATTTTTAAAGAAGCTGTTATGATTTTGTATTGTAGATGATTTTGAGTAACTTTACATAAATCTCATGTTCAATAACACATGATTATTTTAAAATCCTTAGTTGAATAACAAGTGATTTAAAGAAAATCTAAAAATCTCTTAAAATCTATAGTTCAATACACCCCTATGTTTTTTTATAAGGAGGAGATTTGAGCATTTTTGAAGATAGAGAGGGGCATACGAGGTTAAAGTACTGTCACAAGTTGGGTCGTCAGATTCAGCTTGCAAGGGTTACTCGTCGTCGGAAACGTGATTCTCGTCCCCGTAATGGATAATTATCTCGAGTGCAATCAAGTTTTAGGAATGAAATTTGGTTAAGTTTTTGGTTTTGTGTCTTCTTTTCTTCGATTTAAGTTATGTGTCTTCGATTTAGTTGTCAGGGTTTTAGTTGGACGATGTTTTCCTCTAATTCGAACCAAAATGTATGACTTTTGCTGTGCCCAATTGAGTGATACTTGTACTTCCGTTTCCGATTTCGTGGTCTAATTTTCGGATTGGGCAGGAAGGTTCCTTGTGATCGTTTTTCTTACCGAAGAGATTCACATCGGACTTTCAGGTTTCTCATTTCCCTTTTTTGTCAGAAATTATTTTTTACTAATATGCATGCTTCTTCCTCGCTACATTACAATTACGTGCAAGAATTGTAAGCGACCTGGTCATTTTGCTCGAGACTGTCTCAATCTGCCACACTTGTGTCCTTCCTGGGGTAACTATTCATTCTCTGCTTTGCTTTCTTGTTCCATCTTTGGTTGGGTTTTAAAGTTGGTTTAGATTGTTATGTGAAGTTCCTTGGTATCTGTTATGCTACTAATCTTTAAGGCTCACCCAATAATATAGTTTATCTGATATGTGTGTGCTCTTCTTTCTGTGGCCAACGTTGATAATTGATATAGCCTAGTCTTTAAAAAAATAAATACAGATTGCTCCACTAACTCGCTGTGTTGGAACTGCCGAGAACCAGGTCACATGTCTTATAGCTGCACCAACCATCACAGCTGTGGTATAGCCGGACATCAAGCAAAATACTGAGAAGAATGATTATGACGATGATGATTACGACAACGAGGGGTCGGAGATGGATTCCGACGACGACAATGTGGAGCAGCGTTTTATTCGAACTAACCCTTCCGTTGACTCTTTCGACACTTGAAATCCCAGAAAAAACAAAATCGAGGTTGGTTATCATCTTTTACAAACTTACCTTATCTTTTGGTGGCTTGATGTGCCTTCTTCATGTCGATCTGAAGTAGTTGAAGAACTTGCTTATCCAGGATTCTAGCATAGGAAAGAAACTCATACTTGCTTTGCAGACTCTAGGGGTTGTATTTGGTGACATTGGAACGAGTCCATTGTACACCTTCAGTGTCATGTTCCTGTTATAGCTGATCTGGACATTTAATTCAGTGCTAGTGTTTATCCTTTTACACTTCTGGTGTTACGTTACCTTGCCTCTTGTTGGGTTATTTGGGTCAAGCCGCATACCTTTCTGAAAATTTCAGTCATGCTTTCTTTCCGTCAGTTCCAAGTAAGATCCACTGTACGTCAAGATCAACATGGGTATTCCTTCATTGCTGGCTTGATTTTATCGCTCATTTCTTGTTTCTAATTGATTCTTACTCTTTGTTCTTTCAGGTTCTGTATTCTGGCCAGTCTTTCTCATTTCTAATCTTGCTGCTCTAGTTGCCAGTCGTGCAATGACAACAGCCACATTTACATGCATCAAACAATCAATAGCACTAGGCTGTTTCCCACGTCTTCAAAGAAGTTCATTGGATAATCCTGGTTTTTGCTACGATCATGTTTTTCATAAACTGAAGTATGAAACCGAAGTTCAGAAAAAACTACCAATGGACCTACTGCGAGAGCTGGGGACAATAAGAGCACCCTGTATTGGTCTTCTTTATAATGAACTAGCAAAAGGAGTTCCGGCAATATTTGGTCATTTTCTAACCACTCAATGGTTATCTTTGTGTGTATAAAGTATGTCCCTGTTCCAAGCGTGCCTCAGACTGAGAGGTTTCTTTTCAGACGTGTCTGCCCAAGAAGCTATCACTTATTCCGCTGTGTTGCCATGTAAACAAAGCAACCCTATGGAAGACAATTTACTTAGAATAAATACGTTTTTGTGATAGAGATATACATATAAAAATTGCTCTGTTCTTCCCGTGTTTAATACAGGTATGGATACAAAGATGTGCGGAAGGAAAACCGTGTTTAATACAGGTATGCATAATGACAACTCCACAAATCTTAAATAACATGTGCTAAGTTTCATCCGAAGTTAACTTCAATTTGTACATTGTTTGTATTACATCACTACTGTCTGTCAGACAAACTAGTTCTTCCTGACAGTAATAAGCAGTTGGGTACTACCAAGCTCTCAAAGGCCTCACTCTATGAAATCCTTGTTCACTGAACTACTGTTGTCGGTACATAACTCGATATCCACCGTACGCTGCTAAGAGAGACCCATCCTCTGCATGAAACAACACCAGCCACATTAAAAAACATAACGACCAAACCTTATATATATTAATTCTATTAAGTTTGTTATATTACCACAATAGTTGGCGGATAATCAAAAGGTATATTGGTGAAGAGCTCTTCACTGTCTAACTTCCAGACTCTCATGTGGTGTGCATCTTGCGTACATATCACTCCTATGTAGTCATTGTGGCACACATCCATGCATTTTAAAGTCATGTTGCTAGTATCTCCCTTGTACACTCTTAAAGTCGTAAGATGACCTAAATCCAGTTCCTGCAACAGCGGATGGCCAATGCTGCAAGAGAACAGCCTGCAGTTTGTTGGAAAAATTCAGACATTCATAATTTCTTCAGTTTGTAGAATAACCTAAGACTATACTCAATTCAACCTAACCTCTTCCCGTCTCTGCTCAGTTTGAGTTTGAGTTCTCTCCACACCACGTCAGCCTCTCTCATAGCTTGTACAAATGTACTGAACGTTCCCATTCCCTCTATGAGTAACATGAATGTATCTCCATGAGCATCTGAGAAGTAGAATGGCTGGTGAAACAAAAATTATCAAAAGATCAGAAAGAAAGAAAATTATAATATAATAGTTTAAAGCACAAAAGATAGGAGAAATACCATTAGCTCTTGGGGTTGGTTGTGCATAGCAAGGGAAAATACCGACCATGTATGATTGTATTGTGATTTAATTGTAAGTGTCTCCTCTTCCACCTTCCATGTCTTCATTGCTTTGTCTTGTCCACATGTAAGCAGCAACAGGTCTTGTTGACATGAAAAGAATGTCATATCATTGACACTCCCCATATGTGCCTCAGCCTATTTAATTATGTTGAATCAATTAGATGTATAAAAGAAGAAAAATATGTATAAATATATGAATAATAACACACCTCTATTTTCTTGTTTGTGAACTTATCCTTTGTACAGCTGTAAATATGAATTAAGCCTTCACAAAAACCGACACCTAAAGAACAACACATGAAAAACAAAAATTATTGTTTTAGTTGTAACCTAAACAAAAATTATTGTTTTAGTTGTAACATAAGCTTTTTTTGTAGAATATTAGTTTACCGTATATTGTGTTGTCTCCTAGACATTCCCAAGCCACACATACTGCTCCTTCAGTTTTATTATTTAACCTGGCAAAAACTTCCTACATGTTTTCAAACTAAACTAATTAGTCTTTTGGATTTCGTTGTTAGTGACAATTTAAGATTAAAAACAACAATCAAACCTTATAGTGCTGACTTAGTCTGTCGGGTCTCCAGATTTTGAAAAGACAATGACTAGTTTTAGGCTTCTCCGTTAGATGCTGCAGTTTAATCTCACCTTCTTTTGTACAAACTGAAAAACAAAAACAAACATTATTAAGAAATAATAGCATTGAAAATGAAAGAGAATGGGTGACTCACCAAGGAGAATTGGTAAGCTAGGGTGAAACTTCGTATCTGTGATGTGAGACATGCATTCTCTGTTTTTTTTAAAAAGGTTTCGTGGGCAAAACGAACGGCGGCTGTTGGACAGAAGATTGCAATGCTAGGTTGTTGTTGTTGTTGTCTTGTCTGAAATACTCTTCAACACCAAAGTTGTTGTTGTTATCACCATCCATGAGATAATTAGGAGACCCCATATTGTTGTTATTCTCCCAGTATTCAAAATCGATAGATGTGCGCTGAAAACCATTAAGGATTTGACTATGATTCTCCTGCTGAAAGTTGTTGTCGATGTCCATCGATGTTATAGGAACCTGCTGGTAGAACAACACATAAGCTTGGCCATCCAATACATCATTGGCTTCTATGGACTCCACCTTGTCATCATTTAAGTTTAACCATCCGCCATCACATCGAGCATTGGTGGTGTAGTGCCCCATTGCAAAATATTCTCCATGATGGTTAATAGTGGCAACAAGCTCATAACTTAATGTCTATAAGAATAATAGAGACTGAGATCATGGAGAGAGAGAGAGAGAGAGAGAGAGAGAGAGAGAGAGAGAGAGAGAGAGAGAGAGAATGGAATCTAACAAAAACAATGTGTTTTGGTTGTATCCAGGCCCAGGCGAGCTAGGTGATGGCTTAGGATCACCATATTTTTTATGTTTTTATGGGTCACATATTTAGTTTTAGGTTAGTAATATATAATGCACAAAATTTGAACACCATGTTTTTATTTAAAATATTATTTTGTAACTAAAAAACAATTGGTTTGTGTCACATAATTATTTAGAAAAAAAATGTAAAGAAAATTATTTTCAGAAATAATGTTTTATTTTTTTTTTCGATTTGCTGTATTTTTTCAGAAATGCAAATATAAGTTTTTTTGTTTAACTGCAACATTTGTAAGCTGGCTAAGCTGAGTTTCAGGGGAAACTCAACATGTTTATTCAGTTTAAAACTTCCAGAACTGTTCGCTTCAAAGCGCATTAGTTGTAGGATCATTATATTCGATTGTTTCGCTATAGTCTGAAAAAGGAAAGGAGAGAACTCAATTATTAGAAAAGATTCATTCATAATCTAACCAACAGAGTGAGAAGACTAATCCATGAATCTGGCTGCTCAAAATATAACTTCACAGCATCTTCTATAGATGACACCTCTTGCAGGGAAATAGGAAGTGCAAACAAGACACATGGCTCTTCATAACCATCGTGGGTTCTCTGTTTCATAAGTGGAACTTTAAATCAAAACCTTGAAAATAGATATACATGCATGTTGATGCTTTTTCAAAACAAAACTTGAAATCACTATACAAAGAAATACGACATGTAAGTGTAAGTGTTTGATTTAGCAGAGATACATTTTGATGCTTTTTAAAAACAAAACTTGAAAAATATAGATACATACCCGTAGTTGCCAGCGGAATATATTATCAAAAATTCTGGAGCATCTTGTGAGTGAGATTAACTCGCTATCAATTTCATCCAAGAGAAAAGTAAAAAATTCTGGAGCATCTTCTTGCCTGCCAAAGGTCACACATGCAAATGTTACACACAGATAAGATAAGTACAAATAGGAGAGATATAAAATCGAAGGCTGTGGGTAAAAGAGCACAAACTTGTCCCTGCCGAAGAGGTTGGATTGTTCATTTCCGGAAAATGTTTGAAGGACCTCATCAAACAATAGCACGTGTGAATACATTGGATGGCTTCCCACATCTGATTCAACAATGAACTCAGCTAAGGTTGGAAATGCAAGCTGAGAAGGACAAACAAAACATGAGATAAGACAACAAATCTAAGAAATAGTATTAAAGCATAAAGTATAAGTAAAGCATAAGGAGAAGAAAATGGAGAAACCTTTGCATTATCATTATCGGGCAGTTCTATTAGTTTCATGACTTGTACAAAAGAAGAACAGGAGAGTAGGGCTTGTAGTAGTGCATTAAGGAAACATAAGTTTCCTGGATTTGTTAATCCTCTTCTTCTAGTTTCTTCTCTTTTTCTATCCATCACAACCTCGAAGTTTGCTGACCAAAAGGCAAAACACAAAGAAGCAACATTTAGAAACACCTTGTTAAAGCAATGCTGAAAGTAGGAGAGTATAGGCAACAGTGAAGCATTCGAAACCTTGACAGAGAATATTCAAAAAAACAAACGTTTCACGTACAAAATTAGAGATAATTCCGTAAAAACAGAGAGTGTAATACCGGACTTTCAAGGCAAGTTTTGCAAGCACCATGTTAAAGCAATGCTTAAAGTAGGACAGAGAATTTTCATAAAAACAACGCTCTACAAAATGATTACAAGTCGAACATTTCATCCTACAAAACCTAAATTAAACCACCATAATGGCTTGAACAGTACCCAGAAACAGATTGTACCACTACCATCGTCCAAGGTTACAATGTCCCAGAAACTGAAGGTGACTAATGTGTAATCAAGCCAGCTCGATTAATTAATCTGAAGGTGACTGAGAGAAGCAAAAGTGATTGACAAGGCGACGTTGCTTCATGGAAATTTCTGGAATTGCTTAATTTTAAATTTAATTAGTAGTTTTTCCCTTCCTTTCACTCACTACTCTCTTCTCTCTTCTCTCTTCTCTCTGACTCGCGTCTTTGTTGTCTTAAGACCATCAGCATCCGAGACTTATGTCTTCTGGAAGACACAAATCTTCCCAAAATGTTGATGACGTGTCGCGACGTAACGTGATTCGTCGCGACAAAAAAAAAATTTAAAAAAAAAAAAAAAAA
>PKML01056623.1:301456-331343 GCA_002933935.1 Eutrema yunnanense | reverse complement strand
CCATTTTCCCAATTTTTGGTTCACATAGTTGAAATGATTTCTGCACGAAACTCCACCACGCGGAGGATCAAATGAGCAATGCTCATTACAATACTTAGCAATGTTTCCCCAAAATGCTTCGCTCTTTTGGTTTCTGCCAACAACGCTGTCTGTTCCATATTTGATCCACCCACTCAGTAGCACCAAATTTTGCTCGGTGGTCCATTTGGGGCTTTTCCGGGGAGCAGAGGTTGAATGGTCTGCACTTGGAGTGGCTTCATTAACACCACTTATACCACCAATAGCCATTTGGGTAGAAAATCCGAGAAATTCAATTGCTCCAGAGTCTGGAACAATTTCATTACCCGCCGGAGCAGAAAAATATGGGGGTGGTTGAGATGAATATGACATCGTCGAACCGTAGTACGGATGATAGTTTGGAACAGCTGACGGCATGAAGAAACTTGGTGAAAAACCATAATTTGACATATTTCGGGGTTGGTTGGAAGATTGATTTTGAAATGGATAATTGTTGGGATTTGGGTAGTTAAAAGGGTAATTAGACGAATTTTGGGTGTTTGAAGGGTTATTGTTTGGATCCATTTTCTGAGAGAAGACTGAAAAAGATAAAAACGAGAGTTTATGAAAGGTAAATAGAAAAATATTGTCAAGAAGATGGTTTTTTTCCTGTATCCAAATATAATGAAACAAGTCTCTATTTATAGAGTATGAAAAATGATGAATTTTAGTATAATTTTTATTTTTTTAAAAAAATTATTTATATGTAATAATTGATTTCAATAATGAAGGTGTAAAAAAAAATAAAAAATAAAATAAGCCATACATCTTGAAAAGCGTACATGTACAGATTATCATCTGATTTTTTCAGCCCCAATTAAAATTTGCCATGTGTCCCATGTTTGTTGTTTCAACTAGTTGAATAAATTCAACAGAATTGAATACACGTAAGCTTTTATTTTTTTATCAACTACCCATTGTAGTTAGTCAACTGTTGATTTTTTTTTTCAACTGATCCATTGTGGACGGTCTAAGAAGGTGTTGAAAAAGAGGATGTTGAAATATTAGGTGAAAGAGAGAGAAAATGATGTGGAGTATAAAGTAGGGTGTTGATAACAATTATCATTGTAAATAGTCTAAATAGTCTTAGGTGATTAAAACTTTTAATCTATTAATTTGTACTAATATCAAAATTTGTATCAAAATTCAAATGAAATAATATGCTCAGCAGACAGCAGCAGGCGTGAGTTATCGACGGTATTATACTGATATTATATTTAATTCTTTGTGTCATATCATAATTAATCAAAAACTTTATTGTTTCTCATCGAGAAACATAAATACAACAAATTCCTTACTGGCCTAAACTCACCTTAGAAGTTTTCTTTTACCTTCGATTGAGATTGATTTTTTTTTGTTTCTAGACAATTCCCAATTATTTTTGGGATAATTTGCTAGATAACCAATTTTGGATAATTGGTTAAGAAAATAGCCAAAAAAAATAATAATAAGCAAGTAACATTTTGTCTGCTTTTCTGACTATTATGCCCTTAATCACGAAAAAAATAGACTGACTATACAATTTATTATGACAACACATATGTTTTGTTTTTTGCAAAATTCGCATACTGGTAACTTGTTCAATCTTGTATTAGTACCAAAAAAACACTGATTTTATTTCACGTCTAACATGCTTTAAATTTTGAAAAACAAACCCGAACTTTTTTTATACTGCAATAATTACACATATAACGTAGTAAGTCTATTTTTTTATCAATAACATAACATGTCTATTTTTAAAAATCAAAGACTTAACAAATCTACCAACTAAAAAATACAGACCTTTCATACAGATTTGAAAAAAATAGTATAGAAGCCATTGTGCACTTTGCTCATCCATATATTAAATCATCATTTACAACATGTCAAAACATTCGTCTCCAACTGAGAAACATAGATCTTCCATACAATTTTTTTTGCAGACCTTCCATACCAAAGGAAAGGAAGCTCTCTCATCATATTCGATGGTGTGCGATGGAATCGAGAGAGAAAATTTTGAGTATAGACAATTTATGTGTTCTATGTAGACTAACGTTTTTTTTACTACATACATATCAATGTTAGAATAATTTTTACACTCAAAATTAGAGATCTTTATAATTTTAACCGCCATTGCAAATATAACTAAGGATCCAAATTTTTTGTGTGTCTAGTAACAAAGCAATCAAAGCCGAGTTCGGTTATCCTTGTGATGGAGCATCTTTTGATTTCTTGGCTAGAGCGATGTTCGGGAAGAATCCACTTGATACGAAGCTTGGATCTGATGCACCGAAGCTAATCACTAAATAGGTTTCCTTATAAAAAAATAGACGTTCTATACACACATAGGAATTAGCAAATAGAAAATACCAAAAGTGTAAGCAATGAAGTTGCAAATAACCAAATAATCTCAATAACAAAGAAAAAGAAGCTCAAACAAACTGCAAAATTATAAAAATAGACGTTTTATAGACACATAGAAAATAGTCTCTAATATTGAATACACTAAAATGATGAACACTCTTAATTAAACATAGAAATTAGTCTCTGATGATGTTCTATACAAATAGACGTTCCATACAAGATACTCTCAACACGAAAGGAAAGGAAGCTCAAGCAAATTGCAAAATTACAAAATAGACGTTATATACACACAGAAATTACAAAATAGACGTTCTATACATAAAAAGTGGTTCAACCAAATTAAAAAATTACAAAAAGTAGACGTTCTATAAACATAGAAATTAGGTTCCAATATTGAAAACAAAAACAATAGACATTCGACACTAATAGACGATCTATACAAATAGAACGGTGAAGTACTGGGTAGTGTTGCGAAGTAATAAAACCAACAATCGAATTTAACAAAAGCCAAATATAAATAGACAGTCTATGTTCTATGGTTCGAAGAAAAATCAAGAACTAAACTATGGTTTGAAGAAAAATAGCACATCCATAAACTAAACACGGAAATAGTATATCCATAAAAATGATGACATAGATTCTGGTTTGAAGAAAAATAGCGAAATTGCCACAGAAATCGACTAGAGATTACAAGATAATCGAATGGCGAAGATGAGATTACAAGAGCTAATATAAAGCGTGAAGATCGAAATACCATCCCAAATTGGTGCTAATTCGATCACAGTTTCACAATTCCGTTTGCCGTAACTGCTAAATCCAGAGGGACTGACGATTAACGGCCGGCCTGGACAAAGGATCCTCCGATCCGTTTCTCCGACGGGAGTTTTAAGGACAGAGACGCGGTCGCCAAAAATCGCTGCATGATATGGGCGAGACCTTTCGACGGTGAATCTAGGCGGGTTTCTGGTGTAGACAAAACGCGACGGTGAAGACGACGGCGGTTGTGGAGAGGAGAGAGAAGGCGAAGAAGAATTGATAAACAAAGAGCATAGTCCATTCGTGGTTGGTTTGATATTGATCGGGGAGGAGAAGAATAGTATATAGTAATCATGGGATGAATATTTGATAGCACATAGTAATCCCGTGATGAATAGTAATCTCGAGATGAATAGTACATAGAAATCCCGTGATGAATATTTGATAGCACATAGTAATCCCGTGATGAATAGTAATCACGGGATTACGGAGTCTCCGGATGAATAGTAACTACGGAGAAGACCCAACCTCGTCTAAGCTAAATGAGAAGAATCAGAGTGAATAGTAGTCTCGGGATGAATAGTGTACCGGGATGAATAGTAGTGGTGATTGTGTCGAGAAAGGAAAATGAAAAAATAGAAAAGAGAAAAGAAATGAAATATGAATAGTAATCACGGGATGAATAGTACATAGTAATCCCGGGATGAATGTTTGATAGCACATAGTAATCCCGGGATGAATAGTAGTACGGGAAAATATCTTGGGAGAAGACGCGTAAAGGAGGAAAGAAAAAATAATAAAAAAGATAAAAATGAGAGATGGAAAAAAAAGACAAAGGATAAAATAGTATTAATATATATAATACAGAGAATATCAGCTTCAAATTTTTTTTTGGTCATTCACTTAATTATAAATTTTTTTTTGGTCATCCACTGCAATTTCCCATTATTTTTCTTATGAATTGAGATTGATTTTTTTTCTTTTTCTAGACAATTCCCAACTATTAAATCGGGTGAAGAAGACGAAGAAATCGGGTCGGGTTGTTAACGAGTCGTTTTTTGGGTTCGGGTTTGGTTAGAATCAAGATGTGTGGTTTAAAGTTTTAAACCGCTCAAAAACCGATATCAAACCGATAAAACCAACATCCAGAGAAACTAGTTTTAAACTTTGATTTCGTGAGAAAATATGTTTCGAACTTTCGAATAATGGAAAAATAACACTAGATTTTTATGTTGTTTCAAGTTGAACATTAGATCATCTCCATCAATAGTCTCTCAATGGGTTTCTCAACATTTAAATATTGAAAAATAATGAATAGTGGTGAGAGACTATAAGAGCATCCACATTGCAGACACGTTAACGTGTTTTCCGCTTTTAAAAAAAAAAATAATAATAATTTTTTTTATGTCGCAACGAATCACGTCGCGATACATCATCAACTTTTGGGGAAAACATGTATTCCGCGAGACACAAATCTCGGATGGTGATGGTCCTCTCATATACTCATGAGAGACTCATTTAATAGTTGATTAGTTAAATATCTTTTTATTATTTAAATTTTAATCACACAATTAAATAATATTAAAAATATATTATATTAATAAGAGACTTGGAAGAGTCTCACCACTAGGGATGTCAATCGGGCTAGCCCGGCCCGGCCCGGCCCGAAACCCGTAAAGCCCGCATATATTTGAGCCCGGCCCGGCCCGGCCCGAAAAAAAATCGGGCCTAAATTCCAAAGCCCGGCCCGGCCCGGACAGGGCTCTAGGGCTTTTCGGGCTTTTTCGGGCTTTTTCGTTTTTTTATTTACAAACACAAAATTCACAATTCTCAGATGAATAATNCTCACCACTAATGATGCTAAAGACACGAATATTTGATATCAATCGATGAGTTAAAATGCAACAGTTGAAATACGGAGGTTGCTAATGAGTGTTTCATCTCTTCTTTTTATTCAAATAGGCTCCAAACTAAAAAAACTCCAAACAAAAAGAGCCGCAGACAGAAAATGGCTTGCTCGTCTGGTCGTAAAAAAACCAGACGACTTGTTATACATATAATAACAACACAAGAGAGATGAAAATCCAACACGAGGAAGGATTCTTCTCAAGCGTCGTCGAGAGCGAGGACTCCTGGAAGTGGCTTTCCTTCGAGAAGCTCCAAACTTGCACCACCTCCGGTAGAGATGTGGCTCATCTTGTCAGCCAAACCAACCTTCTCAACAGCAGCCACAGAGTCACCTCCTCCGATGATTGTGGTCACTCCCTTTCCGCTCAATTCCGCAAGCTGCTTTGCCACAGCCTGATGGTGAAAAAGAAGACGAGAGAGATTGGGTTAGTTCTGGCCTCTTGAGCAGAAACATATTGAAGGTGAGTAATGTGATTTCAGTTTGCTCGTACCTCAGTTCCAGCTGCAAACTTTTCGAATTCAAAAACGCCCATGGGGCCATTCCAGATGATGGTTTTGGTTGTGTCTAGAGCATCACTGAATGTCTTGATGGAGTCTGGACCAATATCGAGACCCATCCAGCCATCGGGGATGGCCGTGGCTGGCACTATCTGCAAGAGTTCATAAATGTGTCAGATTTAAACAGATCAGAGCAGAAGCATAAAATAGTTTTCTTTTTTACATTAATGATCCATTAAGATGACAGTCAACTGCAATGAGCGCGATTGTTACCTTGCTGTTAGCATCGGGAGCGAACTTGTCAGCAATAACCACATCGGTTGGGAGCAACAGAGCAACACCTTTGGCCTTTGCCTTCTCCATGAGTGACTTTGCCAAGTCAAGCTTGTCCTCCTCCACAAGGGAAGATCCGACTGAGTGTCCTTGTGCCTTGTAGAAAGTGAAAATCATACCTCCACCGAGCAAGAGGATGTCAACAGTGTTCAAGAGGGACTCAATGACACCAATCTTTGTTGAAACCTTTGAGCCTCCAACAATGGCTGCAAAAGGCTTCTTAGGGTTTGCCACAGCTCCGACAAGGTAATCAAGTTCCTAACACAATCATCATCTGATCAGTAAAAAAAAATGGTGTACGTATACTAATAAGACACTCTAGGAGCTGCAATATATAAGCACCTTCTGCATAAGGAAACCAGCAACTGAAGGCTTCAAGTATTTGGCAACTCCCTCAGTTGAAGCATGAGCTCTATGAGCAGTTCCGAATGCATCGTTAACATAGACATCTGCAAGCGCAGCAAGCTTCTTTGCAAATTCAGGGTCGTTCTTCTCTTCTTCCTTGTAGAACCTCACGTTCTCCAATAGAAGAACACCACCTTCAGGTAGTCCTGCAACCAATTTCTGAACTTCCTCACCAATAGAGTCATCTGGCATTACAACCTATTAACACAAGAGAGCAAGTCGCAAACAGAGTGAGCACAGACAGCTGTTCAAAAAGCAAGCAAGCAAAAAGGAACAAGAGAAACAAACCTCAACACCAAGAAGTTCAGACAACCTCGGCACAAGTGGCTTTAAGCTGTATTTAGGGGTAACACCTTTCGGGCGGCCCTGAAACATAAAATTGAGAACAGAGACATCCAATAGTTCCTAAATTAGCATCATCTGACTGAGACAGAACATAGCTTGTCATAACTTAACCAACTAGCATCATCTGACTGAGCACCAACAAAAGCAACACGCCACTACTAAGACAGAACATAACTAAATATCATTGTTCCAACAGAAATTAGAACTTGAGTATGAAAACGAATATTGAAACAGATGCAGATCGATCCTACTTATACAAATTGTTCACACAAGGCATAAACAATCAATACAAGAAAGCCAAGAGATCCGCATGTGATAAACGAGAAACAGATGAGACCAAGATTTGCACTTGCGTGAAGTGAGGACCGAGATAAACATACCAAATGACTGCAGAGAACAACCCTAGATCCATTTCCCATCAAGTACTTGATGGTCGGAACAGCAGCACGAATCCTAGTGTCATCGGTGATGTTAGAGTTATCGTCCAAAGGAACGTTGAGATCAACCCTAACGAACACACTCTTTCCTTTCAGATCTGCTTCCTTCAACGTTCCAACGCTTCTCTTCGTCGCCATAGTAGATACACAAAGATAAACACTACAAGACACACCGCGAGATCAGATTGACGGAGAAATCAAACAAAATCGTGAAACAGAAGATCTGGAAATTACACCGCAAAACCAAATCGGAATCGATTATGAGGAACTGATTAAGAGAATATACTCACATGAGTGGTTGTGATGAGAGACGATCGAAAGTTACAGTAAAATGAGTTGGTGGTGGATCTTTCGAGAAGGCGAGAGACTATATAAAAGCAAGCAGCGTGGAGAACACCCCAAGAAACGAGTGGGCCCGTGACGAATATGTTATTATATTTTTACGATTTTGCCACTGTCCCTCTCCACGGCCGTAAAAAGTTTAAAATGGAAATATTTTAATGGGCCCAGATATTGGGCCGAGAGAGAGACATTAATGAGACTAACCCAATAATAATCAATAGGGCTCGAGCCTCTTTTAGTTTATCGTCATTTTTGTACGGCGGGCCAAAACCGAACTCAAACCGATTCAAACTAAACCAGAGTTAATATCCAATTTTTTNAAAGCTATAATCCAAATATTTTTAATTTTTTTTTTGAATTAAAATAACTATATAAAATGAAATATTATATGATACATATATACATAAGTCAACTGTAAACCACACCTAATCGTTGACAGAAAAAAAAAAAAAAAAACCACACCTAACCGCACATAACCGCACCTATTTTGATTCTTTTGCAACAGCACGTGCGTTTCATGTTTTCTTTCTGTTTCTGAAACGCACCCAGCTGTTTTTCAGAACCGCAACCGCACCTAACCACACCTGCGTTTGAACGGTGAATGGTGACATGTTTTATAAAACACACGGCGTTTGGAAGAAACGCACCAAACATTCGAGGCCTATATTGTTATAGTGTTGTTGTTTTTTAGTTTTCGTTTGGTTGATACCGATGAGATAAATAAGCATGTAGTTTGTTTATTTATAACTTATATAAAAATTATTGATATGTCGTATGTTTGTCTTGATGAGTGATGATATCAAAGAAAATATATTATGATCGGTGTTAGATTTTATTTTATTTTTATTCTATAATTAAATATGGTTTTGATACGACTGAGATTTTAATTTTTTTCATAGTTTTTAAGTGTTTGGTTTGAATTATTGAATTTACATTTTCATAAGTAATTTATTTTTAAATCGAACTAAAACCAAATCATACCGAATATAATCAAACCGAACATAAACTGAACCAAACTAATTTCGATGGAATTCAATTAGATTTTTATTAAACCTAATTTAACCGAACTGAACCGAACCAAATCCAAACCGAAATTAAACGGAAATGCCCACGCCTAATTATCTTTAGCACGAGTGATTGAGTGTAGATAAACCTTCTTACCGGAGAGAAGCGTAAGTCATTGCCGGAGTAAGCCGAATGATTTGTTCTCACCTTTCTCCTTCCATTGTTTCCGCTGAGAGAAACCTTTAGCTGGGAAAATCCCCAAATGTGTCTGTTTTTGTTCCTTTGAACTTTTTAAAAAATTTTGTTCATGGAGATTGCAATTCCGTATAAGCCGAATCCGCTTATCTCTTCATCGACTCAATTGTTTAAAAGACCTCAAAGTTCTGGTCTTGTTCGGTTTCCGGCCAAGTATGGACTGAGAGGTTCCCGGAAAAAACAGGTTTTTCGAGTCTATGCGTCTGAGAGTACTAGTGGGTCGTCGTCTAATAACGATGGTGGGTTTTCGTGGGTGAGATTGACGCAGTCTCTTCGCGTTGGCGTGGAGCGGATTGGGGAGACAGTGAAGAAGGAAACTGGGTTTGACTCGGAAGAAGCAAATGCGAGAGTGGATGAGTTTGTGGGTCGAGTTAAGGATAGTGTGCAGAAGGGCCAGCACGAGTTGACTCGGTTTAAGACTGAGACTGTGCCCTCGATTATTGATTGGAACAAGTGGGAGCACTGGAAGGTAAGAAGTTCAGCTTTTTTAATCTTTTTGTTCTGAAGTATTGCTAGAGAGTGATTCTGTTTGTGTTCAGAAACATTGGGGAACAAACGGTTTCTATTTCGTTGTTTTGTTGACGAATTGCGGAACACGTACGATTAATCTAACGAACATATACTAGAATTCGAGAAACTTAGTTCTTTTTGGGCACCCTTTTTTAGTACTAGCTGCAGTTTCTTAATGAGAGAAGATGCTTTGTATCAGGACATCAGGAATTGGGACAGTAGACGAGTTGCTGCCTTGGTCATATATGCTTTAGCGCTGTTATTTTCTTGTCAAAGAGTTTATGTTGCCATCCAAGCTCCTCGGATAGAACGAGAAAGAAGAGAGTTAACAGAGTCTTTTATGGAGGCTTTGATCCCCGAGCCATCTCCTAGCAATATAGAAAAGTAAGTGCTTCCTAATCCTCAGTTTCCAAATGTAATTTATTTGCTGAGACATGGTAAAATTTGGTTCATATTTAAACAATGGTGTTAGTTACCCATAAACAAGTACATTATCAACTATGGAGGCATCGAAAGCATCAAGAGTGGGAAGGATAGAGCATGTTGTGTTTAGTTGACTTGCGAGCATGTCCTGATTTTGTTTAGCGTTTCAGGTTTAAGAAAAATATCTGGAGGAAGACAACACCAAAAGGCTTGAAACTAAAAAGGTTCATTGAAGCGCCTGATGGAACACTTGTCCACGATAGTACTTATGTTGGAGAAAATGCATGGGATGATGATCTAGAGACAACAGAGGGATCTCTCAAACAAATAATTGATAGAAATGCTAGGATTCAGACAGAGGCAAAGAAGAAACTAAGCCAAGATCTTGGTGTCTCTGGTCAGTCCATATACATTTAGATGGAGACATTTGATTTGATATGCATTAAATATTGTTTTGCTTGGTTGAGACTTCTTATAATATAGTAGCTTTGTTATTAATTTCATCATCTCTGTTCATGTTGAAGTCATACAATAATTAAGTGATTTGATGTAAGAAACCTTTGCTTTCGATGATCTAGTTTCTCTCTCATGAATCAAGTTTCTTGAGGAGCAGCATTTGTTGAACCCTAAACCCTCTATAGTAGATGAAATTCAAGATAGAGTAGCATTGGTAACCTTTGCTTTGGACCATCTAACTCTCTATGCATCCTTCTATGGTAGGTGAAACTGGAGACAGTGTAGGTACTTGGCGGGAAAGGCTTGCAAGCTGGAAAGAAATGTTGGAGAGAGAAAAAATATCAGAGCAGTTAAACTCCTCAATGGCTAAGTATGTTGTTGAATTTGATATGAAAGAGGTAGAGAAAAGTCTTCGCAAAGATGTTATTGAAAGCACATCTGAAACCGAGGGAACTAGAGCTCTCTGGATATCAAAGAGATGGTGGCGATATCGCCCTAAGCTTCCTTATACCTACTTTCTTCAGAAGCTTGATTCTTCTGAGGTACAGCTCTAACCTCTACTCTTATTCGGCTTTGGAATTGTGATGGGTATCTGTCAATATATCCAGTTGAATTTTCTTAACTGAGAACAAATAGATGACGGTGTATTCATTGTGGAATAGAATATGATGAATAATTTCCTTTTTCCATAGCAATTATTTTGAAGCTGGACGTGATAGTATAATATATCTTTTGTCTTCTTCGTTCTTGAGCTTGTTGATGCAATATCCACTGTGTGTTTTTAACAGGTTGCAGCTGTTGTCTTCACGGAAGATCTAAAGAGATTGTATGTGACGATGAAAGAAGGTTTCCCTCTAGAATATATTGTAAGTAAAAAATTCATAGTTGCAAGTATTGAAGCTGAATGATTTACATTTACCATTTTGTATCCTTTTTCTTTCTAGGTTGACATTCCCTTAGATCCTTACTTGTTTGAGACTATTTCCAACTCCGGAGTTGAGGTGGATCTCCTTCAGAAGAGGCAGATCCACTACTTCATGAAAGTCTTCATTGCACTTCTGCCTGGGATACTAATTCTATGGTTTATAAGAGAATCTGCCATGCTTCTTCTCATCACATCCAAGCGGTTTCTCTACAAGAAGTATAATCAGCTGTTTGATATGGCTTATGCGGAAAATTTTATATTGGTAATCATCATACACTAGAACAGTAACCTTTTTACTTCTTAGTTTTATGACCTTCTTCAAACATGTTCACACTTCTATTGATAAGTTTTAATTTTCATCCAGCCGGTTGGAGATGTCAGTGAGACAAAATCGATGTATAAGGAAGTTGTACTAGGCGGTGATGTTTGGGATCTTCTTGATGAGCTAATGATCTACATGGGAAACCCAATGCAATACTATGAGAAAGATGTGGCGTTTGTCAGGGTAAAATACATCTTGACTCAAATTAACATGTGAGTAGTCGTTTATTCCATTAAACTGACTAGGTGCAATTCCTCCTCCATTTTCGTTTTTGAGTCAGGGTGTGCTTCTTTCTGGACCTCCTGGGACTGGGAAAACACTTTTTGCGCGAACACTTGCAAAGGAAAGTGGGCTACCATTTGTGTTTGCATCTGGTGCAGAGTTCACAGACAGTGAAAAAAGTGGTGCTGCAAAGATCAATGAGATGTTTTCAGTCGCGAGACGAAATGTAAGCACTCTTAGTTACGTGTATAAAAGCTCATTTGGTATAGTTGTCTTCTACTCGCACTATTATTGTAAATCTGATTTTATAAATATATTGCCTCCAGGCACCTGCTTTTGTGTTTGTGGATGAAATAGATGCTATTGCTGGTAGACATGCTAGGAAAGATCCACGAAGAAGAGCAACTTTTGAAGCTTTAATTGCACAGCTTGATGGGGAGTAAGAGTCTTCACTTGTTCAGAAACTTTAATGAGATATATGTTTTCTTTATCAATATTCATCTGACATTTATTCTTTGGTTCCTCCCCACTTTCTAAGATTTTCACGGGGATTAAGGTTTTTATACATTTAAATTTTACCATCTTGCAGGAAGGAAAAGACAGGTATCGATAGGTTTTCTCTGAGACAAGCTGTGATATTTATCTGTGCTACCAATAGACCTGATGAACTCGACCTGGAGTTTGTCCGTTCTGGACGCATTGACCGTCGACTCTATATTGGTTTGCCTGATGCAAAGCAAAGAGTGCAAATATTTGGAGTTCACAGCGCCGGGAAGAACCTTGCTGAAGATATAGATTTTGGGAAGGCAAGTAGTTTTCCTACTATTTGGTAATCTCGATAGTATGTCTGAGATAGGTGTTTGCTCGTTCATAACTATTCTTCTCCTTTTCTACATTCAGCTTGTTTTTCGGACAGTTGGCTTTTCTGGAGCAGATATCCGGAATCTTGTTAATGAAGCAGCTATAATGTCGGTATGTGATTAACTTACAACTGGATCTCACCTTCCCATCAGAATTATGCAATAGTTAGAGAAGCATCCTTGATTATTTCTAACTCGATTTTACAGGTTAGGAAGGGACGGTCGTATATATATCAGCAAGATATTGTTGATGTGTTAGATAAACAATTGCTTGAGGGTATGGGTGTGCTCCTTACAGAGGAGGAACAACAGAAATGTGAACAAAGTGTTCGTACCGACATCATTTGTACTATTTATCTCAAAACCATACTATTATGCCACAGATCTAAAAAGCCCTTACCATTGAAGCTAATGTGACATTAGGTATCTTACGAAAAGAAGAGACTTCTGGCGGTTCATGAGGCGGGTCATATAGTGTTGGCTCATTTGTTTCCGCGATTTGACTGGCATGCGTTTTCTCAGCTCCTTCCTGGTGGCATGGTACGTTTCAAAATTCTTGTTCACTTATAACAATATTGTTGTTTGAATAGTCCATACAGTAAAGAGTGGATTGAATAAATTCTTCTCTTGAATTTTACAGGAAACTGCTGTATCGGTATTCTATCCACGTGAAGACATGGTGGACCAAGGTTACACAACATTTGGTTATATGAAGATGCAAATGGTGGTAGCTCATGGTGGACGGTGTGCTGAACGTGTGGTTTTTGGGGATGATGTCACTGATGGAGGAAAAGATGATTTGGAGAAGATAACAAAAGTAATCTCAGTCTATCTCTTGCTCTCTCTGTCTTGTCTAACTAATTATTGTGTCTTACAAATATAATATCTATGTAACTGCATAGTCTTCCATTTTAAGTATGAATCTGTAATTATAATTTCAGATTGCAAGAGAAATGGTCATTAGTCCCCAAAATGCGAGACTAGGTCTCACTCAACTAGTAAAAAAGATTGGAATGGTGGATTTACCGGATAACCCAGACGGCGAGCTGATAAAATACCGGGTATATCCATTTATCACAGACTGGTACTTTCCCATTTGTATTGATCTCTCACGTTCTCTGTATCTCATTGCATTCTTTTCTGTTTCATGATAAATGTCAGTGGGACCATCCTCATGTAATGCCAGCAGATATGTCTGTTGAAGTATCCGAGCTATTCACCCGCGAGTTAACAAGGGTAATCTTTATTTGACTCTGCATTCCTAATCTTAATTAAACTCTCCCGTGTGGATAAAAGCTTGAAACATATATAAGGGATTTGAATGTTGGTGACAGTATATTGAGGAGACTGAAGAACTTGCGATGAATGCTCTGAGAGCAAACAGGCACATTCTGGACTTGATCACAAGCGAGTTACTCGAACGGTCAAGGATTACTGGATTGGTATGGTTTCTGAACCTTCATTGACTTTGTTATCTTATCTACTTATATGAACAAACAACGTCAGACTAAGAAGTTTTCTTTTCATCTTGTAGGAAGTTGAAGGCAAAATGAAGGATCTTTCTCCTTTGATGTTTGAGGATTTTGTGAAGCCGTTCCAGATAGACGCAGATGAGGTACGTAGTTTATTATATTTCATCTTCTTGTCCCATAGAAGCGTAATCCACTATTGATAACTTTTCAGGAGGAACCTTTGCCTCACAAGGACCGAGTGAGCTATCAGCCAATTGATTTACGTCCTGCACCACTGCACAGAAGCTAGAAGCCTTTACTCTTCTCCTGTCACCAAAAAGATAGTCCTTAAAGGCAAATTGTTCCCAATATCTTGGAGAGCGAATGTTCATCTTAAAAGAGCTTTGGATTTTGCAGGTGATAGTACTTTTTTCACCCATCATTGGTTTAGAATCTTATATATAGAACATTCATGGTCAAATTTTGTACTCTGTTTCTGTCTGTATTTTGATGATATTGTAACATTATTATTAGTGTAAGTTCCCCCATCAAGGAGTATCTCGAAAGTTTCCAGCTTTGAATTTGTATATCTGCAAGCTCCTTTTTTTTTCAACATAAGTAAAGCCAATTTTTCCTCTAGTTAAAGTTGAAAACTTTATAATCATATTAGTGGAAGTTAGGCGCAACATTGGTTTAAAAAAAGTATTTGAGTAAAAGATAGAGTGTAGAGACTGAAGCAACTTATCGTATATCACTAATCTCTTAACAATGGCTACAACTAGGACTGCGAATTCGGTTAGTTTGGGTATTTCAGTTCGGTTTTTCGGGTAATTCGGTTATTTTATTTTATTTTTGAAAATAACCGAATTCAGTTCGGTTGACAAATTCAGTTTAGGGTGGAAATTTCGGTTATTTTCGATTATTCTCAAATTAATATTTAAGTTTTTTTTTAATTTCGGTTAATCGAACTGAACCGAGAACCAAACCAAACCGAACCGAATGAAATTTGAAATGTTGCCGATCGATTCTCTATACATAACTGAAGCATAACCGAACCGACCAAAACTCGGTTCAGTTCGGTTAACTTGGTTCGGTTTAAATTCCTAGGCCTAGCTACAACCTTTAGTAAACCACAGCTACTCTAGACAAGAGAGACACAGTGATAAACAAAGGGAAACACCATTGAGCACTAGACAGTCCATTTGGAAAAGAAAAATAAAATCTATTGAAATAACTTAATAATGATAATCTCTTTTATATAAAAGGGAAATAATCCCTGGCTTCTAAGGCCTGCCACATAAGACAAAATAATCACATATATCTCCTACCAATCAAAACACAGCATGTCACTATCCAAAATTCTTAACCAACCACAATCTCCCATGATTCACGTATCCTCCTCATAAGCAAGCCCATCCACATATTTCAAATCGAAAAAAAAAACAACAACAAAAGCCCATCACCTCATATCGTCATCACACCTCTCTAAACTCACGACTTCGACACTTCTTCTTAATTGTAGTTCACAACAAACAAAAAACTTCATTCACAAAGGCCCAATATTAAACCCAAACAATAAATACACCATAACCCAATTAAAACCTATCGTCATCTTCAATCCCTCTTAATGCCTCACCGCTTCAACTTTCTCCTTCCCCAGACCTACAGATCACTGATAACGGAAACCTAAAGTTTTATCCACAAACCTCATCTTGCCGTTTCAGATCATCTCCCCACTCTAATCAGCAGAATAACGAACACCCTTCCACCTCCTGCTTCTAAAGCCCCACTAACTCCAAATCGAAACTGCATAACAAATTTATGGCTGCTCAAATCGCACGACGCAGTCATCCTGCTTATATAAAGGGGATTCCCAGCGTCCTCCAAAATTCATCTCCCACCTTGCGACATCTCCTAACACATCGATGGCTTCCAAAAACTCAAATACTGTCGCACAAATCCAACTGTTCTTCAATGACGTCCAACCAGGTTTAAGCAAAGACCAATTGGTTTTCAGGCTCATCCATTTCTGGGAAGCGAGGAACCCAAAAAAAGGTGGCCTACTTATGGGGCTCGAGTTACTGCTCATTGACGAACATGTAAGGCACTATATGTTTCACGATGCCCCTCAATTGATTATTAACATATGAACTGCTAACTTCTACGCATCACAGGGAACTGTTATTCAGGGTTTCATTGCACCAAATCGAATCGCCCGGTACGAGAGCCGTCTCAAACAAAACTCTATCTACAGTCTCGCCAACTTCTACGCAACCACCAACAAAGACATGTTCAGGATTACCGACCACAAATTCACAATCTGCTTCACCGACCTAAGCACATTGACTCCACTCGCCCAAGAAGCCCACATCATAGAGAACCAGAGATTCAGGTTCCATTCATTCGAAGAATTTGACGCACATTCAAACAAGAGAGGAGATCTACATGGTAACATCCTGACCTACCTTCATCTTTCTAAATTTGCCAAACCTCTTTCATTACCAATTTCAAAATTGCAGATGTCATCGGACACATGAAACTCATAAATGGCCAAAACCTCAACGAACGCCCTGTAATGGACAGCCTACCTCAGTTAGGTGACGGGCCAAATAACAATCGAGTTTCAGTCCACCTACAACCTAGAGAGTGAGAAAATACGTTACTCTGATTTTCACCTCTTTTTCGCACTTAACAATCTTCTAAACCCTTGACATATTCACTCTTGCAGTGGCCCAATCCTGAACATCTACCTATGGGACAACGCCGCCGCAGAGTTCCGGAAGAAATTCGAAGCCAGTGAGACTACTCCAGTTGTACTTTTGGTTACCACAGTCAACCCTAAGAAAATTGGAGGTAAGGACGCCTAATTCTCTATCATCGCAATCTTTACTTTTCATAGCAATCCTTAGTTTTCATAATGTTCATGCAGGAAGAGTTTCCCTTAGCTCCATGTCTCCCTCGAGGGTTTTCTTTGATACAGAGGTCCCTCCAACAAGGGAATATCTGACTTGGTATTGTTTCTAACTTTTAGACTTACTCATATGAAAATGGAAACTTAACGATAGTCAAATTTTTCAGGCTTGGTGATAACGCAAGCAATGTCGTCACTCTCGATACATCCCAAGTCACGAAGATTGAGACACTCACCATTGGTGAAATCCTCAATTTCCTAATGACAGAACCTGTCCAGGTTTTAAAGATCTACACCTTCTCTTCCCATCTACAACACTTTTACAATTCTGTTCTCTTCGCTTCTCACTCACAGATTTCAGCTATGTTTTGTGTTCAATTTCTTCTCGATAAAACTTCACTCAATCCACCTATAACTAGATTCAGCTACGCATCGTCAGTATTGGTGGCCATTCAGTAACTGAAAATTCAAAAAAAAAGATTCCATGACCTCATCCAAGTATCTTTCAATATATATTATGCAACTAAGTCAACATTTCTGACGTTATTATAGGTGGCTACCTTCCACTGCATTGCTATGATTGATGATGTTGTACGTGGATATGGTTGGTACTACATTGCATGCAATGGATGCAACACAAAAGTAAGCCAAGGCGCTACATCGTTGGTGTGCAAAAAATGCAACAACCAAAACGCCATCGGAGTAATTAAGTATGCAACTACAAAAAATATGCTCTTCAAACCAATCACTCATTGTACTCATATTACCTTTTCGCATATCTAGGTACCGAGTGGAACTAGCTGTACATGACATGGAAAACACAGCTACTTTTGTCCTCCTCGATGATGCAGCTGTTGGGCTTGCTGGTAGGCAAGCTGCCGATTGTATGGACGAGTACTTAGAGGTAAATATCAACACAAACTTAGCCCAAAAATATAAACAACCAACCCTAACCATATATGATGCAGGCTAATGGAGATCTGGGTCCAGAACATGAAGTTCCAATCCCACAGTGTTTCCTCGATGCAATCAGCCATACTTACAAATTCCAGGTCAAAGTTACTAAATTCAACTTCGGTGCTACTAGGCAGACCATCACAGTTTCTAAGATTCTAGAGGCAGCAGAACTGACAACAAAAAAGGAAGAGCAAGCTCCAGAAGCGGATGAGAGTAAAGGGAGGAAAATTTCTTCAAAAGCACCAGAGATGACAGAGGAGCCTACATCTTCTAGGCCTTCGGAGAGTCCAAACAAGAAAATCTGCATTGATAAAGCCACCTAATACATTTCGGGCCTTTTTATTCTACTGTTTCTTTAATGTAACGTTGGAGTTACGCTGATATGTTTTACCCTTTACTTTTAGTTTCTCGAACTATTGCTTTATGTTGACTTTCTTTCCTAAGATTCTCTGACATTGCTTTCGGTTTCAGACTCTTTTTAAAATTAAAACAAAAATCTAATATCTTCCGGTTTTACCATACTGCTGATTTATAAAATTTCAACAGTGATTTATATTTACATGAGCTCTTAAGTTATGTAAAAGTAAACCGACAATTATATTATTACTTATGCCAACGACAATAATTTACGAAACCAAAGTGAAATTCCAGTTTCCCGCTACCTAATCTTCGCCGACATTAAAGAAAGATTAAGAAACTACAGGTTCTAATTACTACGTACACTACCGAAAAAAGGAAAATGAAAACTTCGAAAACATATCTTAGAAAAAACTTTACAAAATCATTGATCAGTTACACCTCATTACGCATTGATGAATAAAATCTACAAATTAAATATAAATTTCTAATTTCGGAAAATGAATCACGGCATTTGAACCTTATTAGGCACTGATTGAGAGAACTACTCATTAAATACCATAAATAACGCATTTTAACACAGTAAAAGGCAGACAAAACACTATGAAAACAATCACAAGAAATTGCGAATGCTATAGAACTAATCTCTCATCAATCTTATGTATTTAACTCTCTTTCTCATCACGCATAACCATTATATCTTCCTACGGTTTCAAAACCAACAGTTATGCGTAAACCAGATAATCCCAAACAAAATCGAATAAGTGAAGGTAAAGCTCTTCATCTCCCAAAAAAAATACAATTTCCAAATCACAAATTCTACTTTATTTTCTTTATTTCAGATCCTTCAATAGACTACACACTAACACGAAAAAGAGGACGCCCCCCCGGGTCTCGAAACAAAACTCAAAACCAAAATAGTAGTGATGCAGGTATGTATACTCTCCCACTCTTACAGACGGGTTTCATAGTAAAATTGCATTCTCAAAATGTTTTCCATATGTTGAAACAAAACTAAATCTTACCAAATGTTAAATTTATAAATATAGTAGGACTAAATATCAGAGAAATATATATATATATATATATATGGTACATATATATTAATATACTTTTGAAGTCACGTATATTAGTTATGAAAAAAGGGAAATGTAAACAATTAACAAAAGTTCGTACTACTTTAGGAGTCCACTAAATGCAAAACTTTTTAAATATGCATTAATATACCATTATCAAATTAATGAGCCAAAAGATAGACAATATATGCTATCGTTTAAACATTTAAAAAAGTAAAACTATGCTTCTAACTTTAAATTAAAAGCTCAGTTTGTCTTCAAAAAACAAAAACCGTACATGTTAAATCCAATAATAAGGTATAAATAGAATAAAGACGTCTAATATAAGAGTAGATTACATTAAAACTAAAAGCTCTAAATTTTTATAGAATCCAAATCATTTAGAAAACTAATATCTAAATCAATATAAATATATATAAATAAAAAAATAAGGGGATATTTTCCAGTCTAAATTGAATTTGGGCAAAATCTGTTGCGGATATCTTTGTTTCCTAAGGAATCGTAGTCAAATTTGTCTACAAGGTTTTAATTTCCCCCAAAATGTTCTTCATCTCCACCTTATTGATGAAAGAAATCGTAATGAAAGATTTGAGGACAGAAGAAATTACCATAAAAAATACTACAACATCGACAAAAATTAAAAGAAGAACTGAAATCCAAACAATTGCTAACAATTATACAATAGTCAAAACAGTATGGTAAAGAAGATAAGTAATTCGACTGAATTACAAAAATACTAAATTATTAACCTTTACCATCGTCTTACTTTATCAATTTATAAAATCACGAAAATTAAATTCACATCATTACAAGTTAGCACACAAAAAAAATTTCTATTGTCTACCACCGATATACAACACATATAAGTAATTACTAGCAAACATACAACGTTCTTTACATAACAAACACACAAAACCGTAATTAACATTGTCAACGTACGTCCTTTGACAGGATCGTCAACGGCCAATAGTCAGCCAAGGAAACGAGGCCGACCTCCTGGGTCACGAAATCAATCTAAAGGTATGCAACTGAACAGCGTCAAAATTAAATTAATAGAGTACGGTCAGTTAAAGAAGCAAAGATCACTTCTACTTCGTCTCACTTGATGATTATAAAAAAGGTTTCTTTAGTTCAGGCCACCAAAAATTTACTACTTTGTAATACTTTCAAATCAGTAATGTTCTTTCATACTATGTATTAAAGATACTAATTTCAAACAGGTCAATTGAGTAGCTTATGCGAACGACCTACTTCTACATCAAACCTATACGATTGTAAGTAACTCTTCATACCATTATTAATTGACCTAGAATATAGAAATATAAAGACGTAACTTAGATCAAATTTCAACACGTACTTATTTAACGAACTACACTACTTTCTCAGGTGGATGTGATATATGCGCTCTACACGGTATCACATTATTTTCTGCCACATCTACGACTACATTAATGCATACAATTAGATAAATCATCAAACTTAACCTAACATATCTTTAATAGTTCGACGGAAAAACGCCCGCGCAATGAGAAAAGCAATTCTGCTATCTAAACGTGTTACACGGGAGAGAAAAGGTAACTACCAAACAAATAAAATTCTTAGCTGCAACTACATATTCAATATTTTTTAA
This sequence comes from Eutrema yunnanense, assembly GCA_002933935.1. Taxonomy (NCBI): domain Eukaryota; kingdom Viridiplantae; phylum Streptophyta; class Magnoliopsida; order Brassicales; family Brassicaceae; genus Eutrema; species Eutrema yunnanense. Next base: position 310,559 of record PKML01056623.1, on the reverse strand, counting down.
TACATGTTTTCCTTCCAACAGATTCAACTTCAACAAGTACGTTATCACATGCCCGAAATAAAGATAAGAGCAACAAAGGTACCCAAAAACAAAATATATATTATATTCTGAAAAAATACTATCTTCTACACCATAGATTTAACAAAAAACAGAAAAAATCTACAGAAATCGAGAAAATTAAAAAATAATATATACAGTCTCGCTTAATTAAATTACTCTGCCTATTTCATTATAATAACAAACAATCAATTTCCTAACACGCAGCTACAACCTCAAAAAACAAAGAAACCCCAATTCTGGAGTGCACATTTTGTGGTGCATTAGTTTGGTCATCAGAAAGCACAGGAAGAGATCGAAAAACACGTGCTCTCACATACACAATTTGTTGCAACCAAGGAAAAACCAAACTGCCACCTCTGAAAAAACCACCATATGTGCTTCAAGAGCTCTTAAATTGTGCGTGGTTTCGAGATACCATTCGAGTATACAACGCTATTTTGGCATTTACATCCATCGGGGCAAAAATTGATTACAGCGTCGTATATGGAAAAGGCCCTTTCACATTTAGAATACAAGGTCAAAACTATCACCGCATAGGCTCACTACTTCCCATGCCTGGTCAACCACCGAAATTCCTCCAGCTTTACATCTTCGACACGAGTAACGAGGTCAAGAACCGCATCAAAGCGATAACCCAAAATGCTTCAGATGGGAAAATAGATGAAGCAACCGTTACCCGGCTAATTGAGATGGTGGACTCACACAATTGTCTAGCCAAGATTTTTCGGAGAGCCCGTGATCTATATGAGTCAAACAGTGCTGAAGAATTCACAATTAGATTGATCTCGCAAAAAGGAAAAGGAAAACAATATGACCTACCGGAAACTAACGAGGTTGCTGGTTTAATCGTTGGTGAAATGTCAACTACCATTGGGCAAAGGGATGTAATACTACAATTGCAATCAAGACATTTACAAGAAATCAGAGATGACCACCCGCTTTTTATGAGCTTGCAATACCCGCTTCTATTCCCTTATGGTGAGTATGGTTTTCACACAGAAATACCTTTAAAAGTGGATGAAGAAAACCCAAGAAAAAGAGAATTTCTTAGTATTCGTCAGTTTTACGCTTATCAAATCCACACGCGTTTGAATGAAGGAATGACTATAATAAAGGGAGGTCGTCTTCTTCATCAGTATGTGGTCGATGCGTATACAGCTATTGAACAAGAAAGACTTCGTTGGGCAAAAAACAATCAGGATCAACTTAGAGCAGATCTATACAATAATGTCTGTGATGCAGTAGAAAAAGGTGACACTGATGCTAAAAAAATTGGTAAAAGGTTTATCTTACCACCAAGTTTTACAGGGGGACCACGCTATTTGATCGAAAAATATCATGACGCAATGGCAATATGTAGACAATATGGGAATCCAGATCTATTTATCACAATGACAGCTAATCCAAATTGGAAAGAGATAAAAGACCATCTAGAAGCATATGGTGGTGCATCTCCGAATGATAGGCCCGATATTGAGTGCCGAGTTTTCAAAATGAAATTAGACCAATTGCTAGAAGATTTGAAGAAGGGGACATTCTTCAAACCATACACCGCAGGTATGTTTCCAATTCTAATAGTACATATTTCTTTACAAATTCGTTTTTAACAAAGTCACTTTAAATATATATTAAATCATATAACCAAAAACAACATATTAGAGATTATAAGTTAAGAGCCCCAAAATACCCAACACATTTTAGATTTCTAACTTAACCCATATCCTTTTTCAGTTATACATAGGATAGAGTTCCAAAAGCGAGGTCTCCCACATGCACATATGCTATTGTGGTTTGGAAATTCAACAAAAATGCCAACACCTAATGATGTGGATGCAATCATTTCGGCGGAACTCCCATCTAAAAGCAAAGATCCTGAATCGTATGAACTGGTGACAAAACACATGATGCATGGTCCATGTGGATTAGATAGGCCCCGATCCCCATGCATGGAGAAACAGGTGTGTACAAAAAAATACCCCCGCTCTTATAATGATCATACATCAATCGACAAATCTGGTTACATAATCTACCGTCGGAGAAAAATTGAGGAAGATTTTGTCATAAAGGAGGGGACAATGTTGGATAATAAATTTGTTATCCCACATAACATTGATATTCTGAAAAAGTACAAGGCACACATAAATGTTGAGTGGTGCAACAGAACAAGTGCGATAAAGTACCTATTCAAATATATTACTAAAGGAGTTGATAAGGCGACAGTAGTTATCGAAAAGGGAAATAATACTGGTACAAGCGCCGATGGAAAAGGGAAGTCCAAGAACCATAGAAATGAAATACAAGAATATCTTGATTGTCGGTACTTATCAGCATGTGAAGCTATGTGGAGGATTTTTGCGTTCCACATCCACAAACGAAAGCCGTCCGTCCAGAAGCTTATCATCCATTTGCCTGGCCAACAAAACGTCACCTACAAAGAGAATGATAAACTACATCGTGTTTTGGGTAGACCAGGGATTGAGAAAACTATGCTCACTGAGTATTTTGAATTAAACAAAAGATCAAAAGAAGCCCGGCAATGGACATACGTTCAAATACCAGAACATTTCGTATGGGATCAAGCTTTGAAGATATGGACCGAACGAGCCAAAGGAGATTCAATTGGCAGAATAATAACCATACATCCAGCCTCAGGAGATCTGTACTACTTAAGGATACTAATAAATGAGGTAAGAGGAGCAAAAAGTTTTGAGGAACTACGAACTGTTGGAAACCACTTACATCTTGATTACAAAACTGCGTGCTACGCAAAAGGTTTGTTAGACAGTGACAAAGAATGGCATGCTGCAATGGCCGAAACAAATATGTGGGCAACTCCGCTTCAATTACGACACATGTTTGTAACATTGCTCATATATTGTGAGGTTGGTGACCCTAAAGAGCTCTGGAAGCGTTGTTGGAAGTCATTAAGCGAGGACATGACTTACAGAAAACAAACCGTTTTCACTCATAAGAACTTAAACTTGGGTAATGCTGAGCTAGAACAATACACGTTAATAGAGGTGGAGAAGATTTTGCATCAACACGAACGCACATTAAAGGAGTTTAAGGGGATGCCACAACCAGATCCAAACCTTTTGAAAGAAGTAGGAAATAGTCTGTGGAAAGAAGAAATGAAATATAATGTTGCGGAACAAAAAGAGGAGCATGAAACCCTATTCAGACAACTTAACACAGAACAACAAACTATATATGAGGCAGTCATGGATTCAATTGAAAATGCTCGTGGTCAGCTATTCTTTGTTTATGGACCTGGCGGGACGGGGAAAACATTTTTATACAGGACAATTATTTCAAAGATACGATCAACCAAAGGGATTGTATTGCCAGTGGCGTCTTCAGGAATTGCAGCTTTACTTCTACCTGGTGGAAGGACAGCCCATTCACGGTTCAAGATTCCATTCAACGTTACTGAGCAATCGATTTGCCATATAATGCCGGGAACCATGCTTGCGGAACTAATTAGAAAAACAGATCTAATCATTTGGGATGAAGCACCAATGGCACATCGAAACACTTTCGAGGCTTTAGACAGGACATTAAAAGATTTAATGTCTCATGACAATCCAGACGCAAAAGACATGACATTCGGTGGGAAAACAGTTCTTCTAGGAGGAGATTTCAGGCAAATATTACCAGTTATACCTCAAGGTACTCGGGCAGACACAGTTCACGCATCTATTAGTGAATCGTATTTGTGGGAATCTTGCATCAAATGTAATTTAAAGAAACATATGAGAATACACGATTCAGATGGGGATTTTGCTAATTGGGTCCTAAGAGTTGGAGATGGGGAAGCCCCTACAATTGAAACAACTGAGGAGAATTCAGATGATGGGCAAATGGTGGTGGTTGATAAGCAATTCGTAAAGGAAACGAGAGGCGACATCCTAAAAGAAATAAGCGAGGCAACATATGGCCATCATAAGGACTCGAAAACCAATACAGAATACTACACAGAAAGAGCTATACTCACTCCACGAAATGAGACTGTCGATGAAATTAACGCATACATGATATCCCAAGTAGAAGGGGTTTCCAGGGAGTATCTAAGCTCGGATAGCTTTGGCATAACAGATACTAAATCACCCCAAAATGAAACATTGTATGCAGTGGAATATCTAAACTCATTGGAGTTTCCTGGTTTGCCATCACATAAGATTTGCTTAAAAGTTGGTGTACCCATCATGTTGCTCAGGAACATCAATCAAAAAGAAGGTATGTGCAATGGAACGAGACTTATCGTAACATATATGGGAGATCGAGTTATTGAGGGTGAAATAGTAACTGGCAGTCAAATTGGTAAGAAAGTATTGCTACCCAGAATTATTTTGTCACCACCAGATTCAAAGCACCCCTTCACCCTAAGGAGACGACAATTCCCAATAAGAATATGCTATGCTATGACGATCAACAAAAGTCAAGGACAAAGCTTGAAATCGGTTCTATTATACCTTCCCAAACCAGTGTTCACTCACGGACAATTATATGTGGCTCTATCAAGGGTAACTTCAAAGAAAGGACTAACCATCGTACAAGAGGAAGACCAATTCAAAGAAGCCGTTAAGAACATTGTCTACAAAGAAATCTACAAAGGTCTCACAACTTAAAAAGGGTACAAATACATATAAATTACGACATATTTAACATTTACATCCATATCTCTCTAATAATATTAAACTACATGTAATACATATAATTACAATTTTGCAGATCCAAAACAGGGAACGGGAACAACGGCACTGACGTAGCTTGGGAAAAAATTATGACTTCAAAATCATAGTACAACTATGTCTCCAGTGCAAAGCTTTTTCAAATTTTATTTCCCTTATGTTAGTGTTATCATTGTTTACTATTTTTTGGGTTTAAAAATAACTTATTATTAAACATTTAATTTCAGACTCGAGTTAAATGATAGAACGATAATTTGCTTAAATTCTTACAACTTATATAGAGTTAAAAAGAAGAAAGCTTGAAAGCTTTACACTGGGCATCAACTGAATTTTCGGGTTAGACGATAACATTAACATAAGCAAACCATTTCTAAAAAAACTGAGAAACAAAGTTCATCCCAATACCTACATTGGCAAACACCGCCAAAATATACGACCAGCCTCGCTTTTAACATATCTCCAAAAATTAGGGAACATAGGGATCACAGTATTGAAGTACGAACTTAGTAAACGTTCTTCTCCAATTGATTTTTTCTTATTTACTCTCTTTTTCTTTAAGGTTGTTAAAAGTGTTCTTATTATGCTTCGAAGACTTTTACGTTCGATCATTAGAGCCTCTAAAAGATCAATGAAACAATTCATTAATCTGAATTAATGTTACACGAATATATAATAAACACTACCGCAGTCACACAAAAAAAAAACTCAAATTCCGGTAACCAAATATAAAATGAACTAAACAGTCAAAAAGCTATTTTAACACAAACTAAAACCCACGCTCTCATGAAGCCCTCCTACATTTAGTCTAAACCCCAAAAAACTAAACGACAAGAAATTAAACATCATATGTATAATCACATATATATTCTACCAATCAAAGGACATTCACGTCTCCTCCTCATAAACAACCCCATCCACATATTTGCAATTCAAATAAAAAAAACAATAACACAAGCACATCACCCCATATCGTCATCTCTCTAAAAGCACGTTCTCGACAGTTCTTTTTAATTGGAGTTCAAAAGAAATAACAATTAATACGCAAAGGCCCAATATTAAACCCAAAAATTACCTACACCACAGCCCGAAGAAAACCTATCGTCATCTTCAATCCTTCTTAATTCATCACCGCTTTGACTCCCTCCTTTCCCACACCTCCATATCACTAAAAACCAAAAACAGAAAAAAAAAAATTAATATACCATTTACCTCTATTTAACAAATAAACATAAATACAAAATAAATAAATGATGAACTAACGGTACAACTACAATATATAAAAAAGTTAATCCAAAAGGCAGAGGCAAATTAACCAATACAGGTTATAAATACAGCAAATATCTGCAACAATACAAAAAAGGAACAACAGACCATGGGAGACCTAACATACTCTTTCTCCTATGAAACACGTCTTTTAAATACACACACAACCACCACAATCCATCTGATTATCAAAAGGCCACACACACAGCAAAGTGATATCGTTATAGATATACCATACACAAGAAACCAAACATCCACAACACAATCAACGTTGAGAAGAAACATTGAATTTCTTCTTACTTATCACGAAATAGAAGAAAACGAAGCTACAACAATGGCTTCACACTTTCTATGCTTCATCAACGCCGTCCAAATATCAAATCAAATTGATATAGGTACGACTATTGATATCTACTTCAAAATTACAGATAACAACTTGCAGGCAATATCGAGGATCGACACAGACATTCTCATAGCCGATCTAGACACTTCTAAAAGGCTTCCAACTCATGACGAGGAAAGTGAGGACTGCCCAATCTGTCTACAAACATTCAAAGGAAGAAACGATATCAACAATCTAGCATGTAATCACATCTATCACCATCACTGTATTGTCGATTGGTTGTATACGAAGAAAAATTGCCCAATCTGTAGGACAACACATCTTTAACTTATGACACAAGACAATTTTGGCTTCGATGTATGATAATCCTTTAATTTAAAAAAATTCGAGAAAACCAATGTTATTCAAATTAAGACTTCTAAATACTGGGAAACATTTCAATATTTGAAGGTTAAATACAACCTTAAATCTAAACAAAAATATTACTTATAACTTTTACATCCCACCGATGGTGGGACCTTAACAAAAATCTAATATCTTCTGTTTTAGCCTCCACTGATTTATAAAAAATCTACAGTCATTTATATTTACATGAGATTTTAAGTTAACTAAAAGTAAACCGAAATTTATATTATTACTTATGTCACCGACAATAATTCACGAAACCCAAGTGAAATTTCAGTTTCGCATTACCTACTCTTCGCCGAGATTAAAGAAAGATTAAGAAACTATAGATTCTAATAACGACGTAGAGTACCAAAAAAGGGAAAATGAAAACTTGGAAAACATATCTTTCAAATTACTTAACATAATCATTGATCAGATACACCTAATTACGCATTCATGTAGAAAATCGACAAGTTAAATATAAATTTTATCGTTCGGAAAATGGATCAAGGCATTTCAACCTTATTAGACGCTGATTGAAAGAACTACTCATTAAATACCATAAATAACGCATTTTTAAACACAGTAAAGAGAATAAGCCATTCAAATTATTGAGCGTTTAAGTTTTTGGCCACTATATCTCCATAAAATAAGCCACTCAATTAGGGAATACCAATCACATAAACACTTCCCATATATAATTACTTCACAGTCAAGAAAATTAAATACCCAAAATAATTATATAGATTCGCCCCTCATTAATCAGTCACCAAAATAAATATTCTCCCGTACACAAAATAAAATATATAACAACACCACCCACAAACAATCGACAACTACGAAAACAAACAATATATTCTCTACACAAACTAAGAAGGCCAACGCAAAGATACATCAATCGAAGTCGAAATAGTGAAGGAAGACGACATACAAACAGGTACAAATTTATTTTATAATACCCAGCAAAATAAAATATTCATTAGTACATAACAATATTTTATCATATTACCAATGAATTAACATAACATCGTTCTAATTTATTTACAGGAATGGAAATCACATCTACAAACACAAAGTACTCTGATTTAACAAAATTAGAAATGGGCCCTTCAAACTTCACAATCATCGTTCGTATCAGTCGAATGTGGGAAACACATAACCACACAAACAATGAGGAAAAAATCAGCATAGTTCTCCTCCTAGTAGACGCAAATGTATGCACATCTTTCTCCTAAATTAAAAATAAATAAATTCTCTATAACTAATGACAATGTCTTCAAAACAGGAAGCAATTATCGAGACTACGATGCATCATTCTTTAATGGAGCAACACAAGAAAACTTTGATTGAAGGACAAATATGTGAAATTTCACATTTCATAGTTCGGGCAAATAACCAGAAGTTCAAACTCACACCACATCAGTATGTCATTCGAATGACAAGCAAAACTACAGTTCTCGCATTAAAAGAAAATTACCCAAAAATACCTACCAACAAGTACTGGGTAAAAAGCTACAATCAACTACAATGTCTAGGAGGAAAAAGTGAAGAACTACCAGGTATGCCTACTATATTTTACATTACCAATCCATTATTAGAGATTATAACTTCCCAATTAATACACAAAGTATTCTAGATGTGATTGCCAAGATACGCATCATACAAGGTATAAATCTAAAAAACCCACAGTCCAAAGCGAAAATTACAGTAGGTCTGTTGATAAACAGGTAATCCCATTTAAATCACTTTCGTAAATTGTTTTCAAAAAATAACACAAAACCTTACCTTATGTTGGTCACAAAATTATTCTAGGAACAAACTTATCAAACTATCTATATGGGATGAACAGGCGGCAAACTTTCGACAAATCATGTGCATCAAACAACGAAAAGACTCACTTATGCTGGTCACAAGCATCAACCCAAAAATATACAAAGGTACATAAACAATTAAATTAAATAAATAATTCTGAAAACAGTTACAAACTAAAAAAAAATTTACTGCAGGAAAACTGGAACTTCATACAACTATAGCAACAAGATTTCTCTTCGATCAATCTATACACAGTCTACGAAAAAGTGTTAAAGGGGGAAAATGTATATTTGAAGACAACTTTGCTGCAATACCAAATATGATCAAGCCACATACGATGTAATTGGAATCCCCTCATTAGATCTACAAGCACCATAAATACCATACGGAAAAAGTATCACCATCATTTTACTTAAATTACTTTATAATATTACGTTCCTATTGCCATAATTATATTTTAATATTGTATAAGAGGTACCTATAACACTCAGCTAGGTTTTTCAGATATTTTGGATAATGAATGAACTCACCGGTATATAAAAAAAAA